>PVJN01013977.1:0-47677 GCA_004026805.1 Lasiurus borealis | reverse complement strand
ATGCGAGGCACATGCTCACTGTGGGGAGAGAGAATTTTATTTTTAAGAAGTAGTTTGAAAATGAGTTATTAACAGTGAATTTTTTGCATTTCTTTTTTAAAAATATATTTTGTTGATTTTTTTTACAGAGAGGAAGGGAGAGGGAGAGAGAGTTAGAAACACTGATGAAAGAGACATTGATTAGCCACCTCCTGTATGCCCCTACTGGGGATGTGCCTGCAACCAAGGTACATGCCCTTGACTGGAATTGAACCTTGGACCCTTCAGTCCGCAGGCCGACACTCTATCCACTGAGCCAAACCGCTTTCGGCGATTTTTTGCATTTCTTATGGTTCTAGGAGCCTCGTACACAGTATATAAATATATATTGTGACATATTTATGCATTTCAGTTCCCTATTATATGTTTTGGAACTTTATTTTCTATTTTTTTATATCACTTCAAACTGTTATTATTTTTAACAATTTTTTAGTGTTTTCTTCTTCAGTACTTAAACTGTCCTTCCGTTCTTTGATTTTTGTCATTCATGGATGCCATCTTCTTTGGAAGCTTGTTTAGACCAAGTTAATGGCCTTTTAGGCTTCTTCCATGTGAATAAAAGTTCACTTTTTGAATAAGAAGAATTATATGTCAGGGGTAGGGGGAGCATCAGGATTTTAGAGATGCTTAGGTGGGGTATGGCCAAAAAAAAAGGTTGGGAACTACTAATGTAGAATGGAAGTGCTTTGGACACATAATCTAATGGGGGTGGGCCCCATTGGCAGTATGCTGGCTTTGTGGAAGTGCAACCTGAGCATCGGCACAGGCCCAAGTCTGGAAGGCCCTGAGAGGCTGGCTTAATGCTCTGCTGTCATCATTGTGGAAATCTTAATCATTTTTAAACAATGAACCCCACATTTTTATCTTGTACTTAGCCTGACAAATTATGTAGCTGGTTCTATCTAGACTCTAGAGCTTAATAGGATTTTAAAACCTATCTGGGTGAGCCATGCCTCATTTCTAAAACAATGAAGTTGTTGCTTCCCTTTGCTTTGGCTTGTTTTTAGGTCAAATGTTTAATTCATTTGAAATGAATGAGATTTTTGTATTTTATACAAGGTAGCATAAATTTTTAAAAGCTGGGGTAGCATTATACCACAGGAAAAGACAAAATTCTGGCCTAGCTGGTGTGGCTCAGTGGTTAAGCATCAACCTATGAACCAGGGGGTCATGGTTCAATTCCTGGTCAGGGCACATGCCAGGATTGCAGGCTTTATTGCCAGGAGGCAGCCAATCAATGATTCTCTCTCATAATTGATGTTTCTATCTTTCTCTCTCTCTCTCCCTTTCTTTTCCTCTATGAAATCAATAAAAATAAAAACCAAAATTTGAAAAGTTGACATAAATTAAAACTAAGCCAGACCAGCCATTCACATGGCTTAAGCCTTTCCAATATTTGAGCCAGGCAAAATAGCTTATGGACTGGGCCAAACCAACATTGTCTTGTAAACAACTGTTTGCAAAGCGAATAGAAAAGCACACATCCTGACCACAAGGACTGATGATTATAGATTCTCTTTTGGAATGTAGAATTAGTAGCTATTCATGTCTAGCTAAAAGCAAAAAGAAAAAAGAACCTCAGCTTGTTAGCACCAATAGAAAATTTTTTCTCCTATTCATGTAATTATTTCCCTTACTTTTCTCATAAAACCCTTTGCCTTCACCCTTTAATCAGAATACTATTTGAGTTTCTGCCTGAATTTGTAATCCCCAAATTGCAATTCTTTTTGTTTCCAAATAAATGCTTGTTGCCTCTTATTTTGGCTTTTTAGTTTTAAGTTAACAACTCCCATTAACTAAAGATTGACCAACGTCAGAAGGCATTACAAGCAGTGCCAAGTATTTACGAAAAACAAAGAGTACTTCAAAATTAAATTTAGACTAAGAATTTTGAAATGTATTGGATACCAAATTACATCTAGGATAGGAACCAAGAGTGAACAAACATTACCTCCACAAATTACATTTTAAGTGGCTGCAGGACATTTTCATCTAGGTCAGATAAAGCTTTAAAATGGTTGCATCCATAATCCATCAAAGTTCTGTCTAGACAAAGGACTGCATTTTTTGATTGGGGAAACCAGGGGAGGAAAAACCTCAAGGCCACATCCTGCTGATATCCTAGGAGACTCAATGGGAGGATAAGGTCCTGAGTGTTCGGGGTGAGCAAACACCAACGCTTGACCCTCCCCTTTCCTCCCACGCCCTGAGGAGTCAAGGGCCAGGGGAGGACATTGCCAATTGTGGACTTAAAAGGAAAGCTCAATCTAGGGACTGGTAAGTATGCACCTTAGAAGTCTCTAATGCTCTCTGGACAGGAGTAAGGGAAGGAGAACCATTTATTTAACTCTATTCTTTAAATAAAATGTATTTTAATTTGCTGACCAAAATTTTCCCTCTAAAAATAATTTCTGCTCATTCTGGAAAACTTAGAAAATAAAGAAGAAATAGAAGAAATCAATCATAATTCCACTTCTTTAAGAAAAACCATTGCATCATTAATACTTGGATATATTTTCTCTGGTCTGTTTTTCACAATATTGTTAATTTATACATGGATTGTACACATATAATTTTGGGGTGTTTTTTTTTCCTCTTAAATGTCACAGCACAAGCAATCAGGGTTTTTAAAAAGTGAAAAATAAGATGGTCATAATAAGTCCAAGTGCATCAATTAAGAGAAATAAGTTGTCATGTCAGGTAAATAAAAAAAGCAAGACCCATATTGTTTTAAGAGACAAAACTAGTAGTAAACCATAAGGACCCATAAAATTGAAAGAAAAAAACCTGTATTCACATATTACAATAATGCTACCTAAAAGAAAGCAATAGCCATAGTCATATCGTACAAAATATATTTTATCCCTAAAATAAGATCTGGGTAAAAGTGGAAATACTACATGTCAAATATTATGGTATGTAAATAAACTGTTCTTATCAGGATTTATCTGGATCTGGTTATCTGTTTTGCAACAAAATAAATATTCCCTTTTTTTTTTTTAATATTCTTGGCATATGTTTCCACCTCACTCCACTTCATCTACCTCAGCCCCCTACACACACACTTTTTTTTTAATTGATTTCAGAAAGGAAGAGAGAGGGAGAGAGAGAGAGAGAAATATCAATGATGAGAGATAATAACTGATCAGCTGCCATTTGCAGGCCCCTTACTGGTGAATGAGCCCACAACCTGGGCTTATGATCTTGTCAGGAATCGAACTGGGGACTCCTCAGTTCTATCCACTGAGCCAAACCAACTAAGGCAAGAGAGAATTATTGATTGGCTGCCTCCTGCACACTCCTCACTAGGCATTGAGCCTGTATCCCGGGGTGTGCCCTCACCAGGTTCATAGGTCGACACTCAAGCACTGAGCCACACCAGCAGGGCCACACATACATTTTTGAGAAAGGCATTATCAACATAATTGTGCACTTGGCTGGGCGGGGAGTGGGTGGCGTCACTCAGCCCAGCCTGTGCCCTCTTACAGTCTGGGAGCTCTCAGGGGATTTCCAACTGCCGCAGAGGTGGAAGAGCAGGAGAGGCTCACTGCACTGCAGCTGCGCTCATGAACCCTGTGGGAGTGCACTGATCACCAGGGGGCAGCTCCTATGTTGAGTGTTTGCCTCCCTGATGGTCAGTGTGCATCATAGTAACTAGTTGTTTGCCATTTGGTTAATTTGCATATTAGCCTTTTATTATATAGGATTTGCATAGTTGCTATAAAATGGTTACAAAAAAGCATGTTCCGAATTTTAAATTTAAAAAGATTATTTACTTTAGAATTTCAAGTTCATCAAAGGAAATTAATGAAGGAAAGTGAAATCACCCTGGTTCATAGGTCCATGCTTCCCAGAGGCAGCAAGTATTAAGTGTTATTAAGTTCTTTGCATATAAAACTAGTACATGGGTGGATGATATATGCAATTGTTTTTTGTGTTTTGTTTTGTTTTGGTTTTTCACAAAAAGAACATATAAATACTATTCTTCCTCTTGATCTTTTCATTTTGTGATATATTTTGGACAGCCTTCTGTATCAGCACACAGTAATTTACCTTATTCTTTTTGTTTCTCTGCTATTCCTCTGTATTAATAATGCCCATATTTATTTAACCAGCCCTTCATTGATGAGCACACATATTTTTTGCAGTCTTTGCTATTAAAACTGAATCTGGATAACCCATGGGTCAGGGCTGCCTGTCACTAATTGAGCCAATTAAACAGAGACAGGGTTGAATCATGTATGAGCATTTATTCCAATAATGCAAGCATTATGGGAGAGCAGCAGGTCATCCATGAAAATCTGCTCTGGTTCACCTCCTCCACGTCTCCCACCCCCTTAACCCCCAGTATGCCAGCTGCTTAAATTGGGTAGGACAAATATTACATGGGAAAGTAGGAAAAAAGAATAAGAACGGTTATGCAAAATAGGTATTCGTTGCATTGGGGAAGTAGGCAATGGGGGCTGGGGCTGGACTCCATTGTTCGGGCTACAAGGTTGTTAATCTTTCTTTGATAATAGGCAGTTCTTGAATGAGAATGGACTGACCACATTCCAAGGTTGACTCCCAGGTCCAATGTTGACTCCTAGGTCCTGAGAACATACAACTTCCAGCCAGGTTAGAATGTGCTTTCTTTATTTAGAACAAAACAATCAAGGTTAACAGAGCATGATTAAGATTTCTTATAAATATAACTAGTGCCGGATATTATATTTCTGTCCCTAAAATCAATTCTGTGATAACAGCCTTCTTTAGTAGAGTCTACATACATGCATAACTATATCTCCTGAAGTATATTGTTGTGTTGAAACACATGTCATAAAATTTTGATTTTTTTTTTCAAAAAATTTCACCAAGGCATATAAAGGTGTCTATTTCCACATCCTAGTGAACACTATACAATTTTGGACTTTAGCATTTTGTAAGGTGAAAAATTGTACCTCACTGTTGTTTTAATTTACATTCCTCTAATTGTAAGCAAGGTGGAGAGTCTTTTCTCTAGTTAATAAGCAATTTGCATGCCTCCCCTACCCAACCCCCCCTCCCACCCCCTTATGAACAGTCTTCTGGATCTTTTGTTCAATTTTCAATTTTTCTTACTGACTTTTATAATATCATTTTTAAAAATGTATTTTCATTGATTGCAGAGAAGGGAGAGGGAGAAAGAGAGAAAAACCAATGATGAGAGAAAATCATTGATCAGCTGCTTCCTGCACAATTCCTGTTGGAATTGAGCCCACAGCCTGGGCATGTAACCTGACCAGGAATTAAACCATGATCTCCTGTTTCATAAGTCCATGCTCAACCACTGAACCACTCCAGGTGGGCCCATTTACTCTTAAGTGTCCTTGGTTAAAATGATTGGATTTTGTGATTTTCTAGATGGTTATAAATTGCTCCATCATTTAACTATCTGTCTCAGTTTTCCTATTCTGCTTGTCCTGGCTTCCTAGCCTGTATTTTATTTTATTTTTATTTTTATTTATTTATGTAAGAGAAGAAGGAAGAAGGAGAGAGAGATAGACAGAAACATCAATGATGAGAGAGAATCATTGATCAGCTGCCTCCTACATGCCCCCTACTTGATTGAGTCTGCAACCCGGCAAGACCAGGAATAGAACTATGACCTCTTGGTTCTTAGATAGATGCTCAACCACTGAGCAACACTCTCTGGGCTAGTCTGTCTTATCCTTTGTTCAAGATGGGAAACAAGCCTCAACTATACACACTTTACCCTTGGGCCCTGAGCTCTTATGGAACCCCTGTATGTACATATGTAATTAAGTGTTATTATTCTCTCCTGCTAATCAATCTTTTTTTTACCCATTATTTTATTTCACATGAAAACTGAAGAATTCACATTGTATAAGCAATGTAAAAATCATGAAAATGAGTGAAAAGAAATATAAAAAATATTAACATTTGTGAGACTTTAAATGAACTTTTCTTCTATCCACATTGTGTTTTCTACTTTTTAATTATAAGAATTTATTGCTATATCATACATTTTTTCAAGTTAATAAAACTTTATTGCTCTTATTATTACAATTGTTCCTCTCCCCCTCCCATAGCTCCCCTCCACCCAGCTCCCAACCCACCGTCTGCCCTTACCGCCCCCTTCACTGTCCTCATCCATAGGTGTATGATTTTCGTACAGTCTCTCCCTGCACCCCCTCACCCCCATTCCCCTAAAAATTGGCAGTCCACTCCCTTTCCATGCCCCTGATTCTGTTATATTCCCCAGTTTATTCTGTTCATCAGATTTTTTATTCACTTGATTTTTAGATTCACTTGTTGATAGATATGTATTTGTTGTACAAAATTTTTATCTTTGCCAAAACCAGTTTGGCTCAGTGGATAGAGCATCAGCCTGTGGACTGAAAGGTCCCAGGTTTGATTCCAGTCCAGGAGATGTATCTTGGTTTCGGGCACATTCCCAGTTAGGGGGCGTGCAGGAGGCAGCTGATCGATGTTTCTTTCTCATCGATGTTTCTAACTCTATCCCTCTCCCTTCCTCTCTGTAAAACATCAATAAAATATATTTTATTTTTTTTAATTAAATCTTTATTATTCAGATTATTACATTTCTTTCTCTTGTTTCCCCTCTATAGCTCCCCTCCACCCTGTTCCCAACCCTCCCTCTACCCTTACCTCCCTCCCATTGACCTCATCCATAGGTGTATGATTTTTGTCCAGTCTCTCCCTGTACACCCCTCACCCCTTTCCCCCTGAGAATTATCAGTCCACTCCTTTTCTGTGCTCCTGATTCTATTATATTCACCAATTTATTCTGTTGATCAAAATTTTAATTCACTTAATTTTTAGATTCCCTTGTTGATAGATATGTATTTGTTGTTCATAATTTTTTATCTTTTACCTTTTTCTTCTTCCTCTTCTAAAAGAGTACCTTTCAGCATTTCATATAATACTGGTTTGGAGTTGATGAACTCCTTTAGCTTTTTCTTCTCTGTGGAGCTCTTGATCTGCCCTTCAATTCTGAATGAAAGCTTTGCTGCATAGAGTATTCTTGGTTGTAGGTTCTTGCTATTCATCACATTGAATATTTCTTGCCACTCCTGTCTGGCCTGCATCGTTTCTGTTGAGAAATCAGCTGACAGTCGTATGGATGCTCCCTTATAGGTAATGAACTGTTTTTCTCTTGCTGCTTTTAATATTCTCTCTTTGTCTTTTGCTCTTGGTATTTTAATTATGATGTGTCTTGGTGTAGTCCTCTTTGGATTCCTTTTATATGGGGTTCTGTGTGCTTCTTGGACTTGTACGTCTATTTCTTTTACCAGATGTTGTAAGTTTTCAGTCATTATTTCTTTAAGTAGATTTCAGTTTCTTGCTCTCTCTCTGCCTCTGGCACCCCCACAATTCTGATGTTGGTATGTTTGAAACTGTCCCAGAGGCTCCTTACATTATCTTCACATTTTTGGATTCTTTTTTCTTCTTGCTTTTCCAGTTGAGTGTTTCCTGATTCTTTATATTTCAAATTTTTGACTTGATTCTTGCGTTCCTCTAGTCTGCTGTTAGGTCTCTGTATACTATTTTTTATTTCAGTCAGTGTATGTTTAATTTCTAGTTGGTCCTTTTCCATCTGTAGTTGAACCTTTTCCATCTCTAGTTGGTTCTTTTTCATGTTCTCTTGGGTCTCATTAAATTTATTTATCTTTTCTAAGAAATTCTTGAAAAATCTTATAACCATGGTTTTGAACTCTATATTCAGTCATCTGTTTTCCTCCATTTCTTTTGTTTGTGACCTGTTCCTTTGTCTCTGCATTTTCGCCACTTCCCTGAGTTGGTAGAGTAATTTTGTGTGCTAGGTGTCCTATATGGCCTAATAGCTCTGCCTCCCCAATTACCTGAAGTAGACATTCTAGGTGCACCCCTTGTTGTACTTAAGTCTTGATTGTTGTTGATATCACTGTGGGGAATTGACCTCCAAGCCAATTGGTAGTGAGGATCAGCTGTATCAACCCAAAAAAAACTTCTGTGCTGGACTCTGCCTTAAGACTTGCAAAATTGCAAAAGCCTCTGTGCTAGGCTTGGATGGGGCAGAGTCTCAGAGCTGTGCAGACAGCTTTGGCTTCCTGTCAGCCCCTGGGACTCAGAGTCCCTCAATAATTGCTGCAGCCTCTCTGCGCACAGTCATGCTCGCACACACCTCCAGATCTTTGCCTTTATGGCTCCCCTGAGTTTCTGTGCATTCCAGGGACCCATATGAATCTGAGTCCCCAGGGTCACACCTGAAACTGGGGTTCAGTGTAGTCTGACCTGGATTTCAGTGCAGTTGGGAGGTTCTGTTTTCCTTCTGATAGCGAAAGCCAGTGGCACAATCAGCAGTTAGCCCTTTGTGTGCACACTTTCATGCGCACCTCCAGATCTCTGTCTTTTGTGGCTCCCCTAAGTTTCTGTGCACTCCTCCCTTTTCAAAACAGTCCAGAGTCCCTGGTATGAGTCTCATCTGGAACTGGGGTTCAGTGTAGTCAGGAGTTTCCATCTTCCTCCTGCTAGAGGGAGCCAGTCAGGCCCTTCGCCACCCATCCTCTCCACACATGCATCTCTGCACCTCAGCTTTTTACAGCTTCTCTGAGTATCCATGAGCCCCTCTCTTTCCTTCTAGTTGTAGAATTTTCACTCAGCCAGCATTTCTGTGATTCTGGATATTGTCTGTTTTGTCTTTTAGTTTTGAAATTGTTGTGCGAGGCAGCAATTTAGGTATTCACTTATGCTGCCATCTTGGTTTCTAATCAGTCTCTTTTTAAATGGAATTTATTGGGGTTACATTGGTTAATAAAATTATATAGGTTTAAGATATACAATTGATACAGGATTTTGGACTGGAACACCTAATGTTCCCCTGGGCAGGATGGCTTTTCCAGGTTATCTGTCCAAGTAGAAGAATGAAACCACAGACAGAAGGTGGAAATTTATTGAAGAACAAGTACAGACTCCCACATAGGGATAGGGAAAGAGCCCCACTGAATCCCTTTTCCCCATGGTTTATAAAGGGTGCAGATCTTTGCGCCTTAATATCTTCTCTGATTGGTCACTGTCCCCTTCTGATCTGGTCACTATAGCAATTCCTAAGCTCAAAGGTCAAACCTCACATGGGACATGTGAGTCCCTCCTCCCTCATTGTTCTACTATTCCCTCTGGGTTTTCTTCCTCTTTTATTTTGTAAATGTATACATTTTGCTACTCCCAGTTCCCTTGTCTTATGGAAAAATAACTGCTGCCTCTTCCATTTTCCCTGTCTTATGGAAATGTAACCTTTCACAGCTCTGTAGCACGTGTTCTTTCTATGGATCCCCTTAATTTTAAAAATTCCCTAAGATTTCATCTGCCTATTTCACCCCTAAAAATTCCTATTTCACAATTCTATAACACATCATCTGTATACTCTATTTTGTTTTCACTTCCCCAAGTCATGTCTCTTTCTATTAAGGACAGAAAAAAAAATACAGTAGAGATTAGCTATAGTTATAAGAAATATTAATCATGCTCTGTTAACTGATTGTTTTTGTTCCTATTTAAAAAAGCATGGTCTAACCTGGCTGGAAGATGTATGCCCTGGGACCTGAGTTAACCTTGGACTGAGTTAACCTTGGAATGCAGTCAGTTCTCATCTAAGAACTGCTTTATGCAAAGATTAACAACCTTGTTGCCAAAACAATGGAGTCTTGGAGGCTCCTGCACTGGGCCTCCATTGCTTATAATCTGTAACCATTATACCCATTCTTATTCCTTTTGCCTATTTCCCCAGGTAATTTTTGTCCTTCTACCTGTAAGGTTCAAGGCACAGGAAACAGAGTCAGAGATCCAGATAAGTTAAAAGAGGAAGTTTATTCCAAACTAAGAAGTGAGATTCATTATGAAAGAGGGTAGAAAAACCAGGATTAGAGGAGAAGGACCCAACCAGGCTGTCTCACAAGGGGAGAACAGCAACATGTGCAGAGGTGAACATGCTTTTTGAGGGGAGGAACAGGAAGAGGTGGGGCCCAGGGAGGAATGGGAAGGGGTGGGGTCCAGGGCACTTGGCATTCACTGATTGGTGGTTCAATGTCTTCGGAATGTCTGTTTGCAGATGCAGTTATGTCATACTCTGCCCACCAGTTGGGGGAAGGCAGGATCTATCATTCCAGGCTTTTGGTGATATTAAAAAAAAAAAAAATTGAGAGTCTGGGCAAGGTCATGGGATGAAGTAGCTACCTTTTTCCTTAGTTACTTCCTACTGAGAGGGGGCGTCATCAGGGGCATCTACCCAGGTCTCAAGGATTCTGGTGACATAAGAGTCTCTAGGTTCTGAATTCAAGTCCAGATAGAACTCTCCCACCTTCTGGTTGGTGATCGCCTGCATCTGTTCTGCAAAAATACTAGTGAAACAGCGCATGAGACAGAAGCCAATGAGCAAAATTTAAAGAATAGATACCAGTGGGCCTAATGATGGGAGGAGCCATCGGGTAAGTGAGCAAAAAACAGGGAGTGTTTTCTGTGCTGGACGAGGGATGCAGCAGCATGATCTCCCCAAGGGACTGGTTGGTGAAGTCTCGAGAGTGATCCTGTTTGGTCACTTGAGAGGTGTAAGCTGGTCCTGAGGCTGCCACAGTGTCACTTGTTTGGTTTTGCTGCTTTTCTAGACCTGGAGCTGAAATACAACCTGGGGGTAAGGTACTTGAGGAGGACTGAGTCCCCTGGCTGGAGGGCTGGTCCTCAGGAGTCTTGGTCAGCTGGTTCTGGCCTGGGCAGAGCCTGTCAGCATGTTCCTGGAGCAGTTGCCTGAGTAAGGGCAGGTATGGAAGATAAGTAGCCAAGAAAGGAGGGTCAGTAGAGAGATGATGGTTGAGCAAGAAGGGTCTCCCATATAGGAGTTCAAAAGGGCTTAAAAAGGTGGGGCTCCTTGGTGTAGTCTGGATTCTGGTCAGGGTCATGGGCAGGAGGTACGGCCAGGAGCTGCAAATTTCTAGAGAGAATTTAGTTAAATGGTCTTTAAGAAGGCTGTTGATCCTCTTGATCTTAACCAAAGATTGTGGGCAGTAGGGTATGTGCAGTTTAGTTAAGTCAGGATTAGAGAGAGGGAAATTTGAGAGTCCCCCAGGCTGAATGCGGGCCTTGACGACCTCTGGGCAGGAGTGCATTGCCGCAGGTTGAGTGGAGGCAGCGGGAAGAAAAGTGGCCAGGTTCAGGGCTGGGGACTGGGTCAGGGAGATGTCAGGACTTTCGAGGAACAGAAGATGGAGTTCCTGCATGCGAGCGGGGGCAAGGAGAGACAAGGATCGATGGAACAGAAGATCCTGTAGTCTATGGGTGGAGAAGATCTGTAAGGGTTGCTGGAGGCAGTTATTCAAGGCCTTCTTAGTGAGAACAGAGCTGCAGCCAGAGCCCAGAGGCAGGGCTGCCATCCCCAAACTGTGGGATCAAGCTGTCTGGACTGGTAGGCTACAGGGGTTAAGGCTGGCCCTAGAGGCTGGTTGAGGATCCTCATAGCTATTCCCTGTCTTTCATCAGTAAATATCTGGAAAGGTCTAGAGATGTCCAGGAGAGAAAGAGAGAGAGAGAGAGAGAGAGAGAGAGAGAGAGAGCTGCCAGAAGGGTATCCTAGAGCTTAGAAAAAGACTGGCAAATGAGGGAGGGTGAGGAGAGGGGGGCTACTGATGTTTCTTTATTGATCTGGTATAGGAGCTTAGCTAGGAGAGCAAAATTTGGGACCCAATGGCAGAAGAATCCTACCAGCCCTATAAAGGACAAGATCTGTTCTGTAGAAGTGGGAGGCTGTAGGTCTCCTATGCTTGCGTTTGGTCAACTGTCAGTACTCAGGGATTGGGTGTCAGACAGATCTCCAAGTAAGTGGCGGTGGGGGCCGACAGTTATGCCTTGGCAGGGGACACATAGTATCCTTTGTTACCTAGAAAGTAGAGGAAGTCAGCTGTATGCCTCTGAGACATATCCAGGGAGGGGCTACAGAGAAGGATATCATCTACATACAGGAGAAGAGTGCTGGATTCTAGCAAGCATTGTTGGTCTCTGGGTAAGGCCTGGCCAAACAGATGAGGATGGTCTCTGAACCCCTGGGGCAGGACCATCCAGGTGAGTTGGCAGGACAGCTGCTCATCTGGGTTCTCCTAAATAAATGCAAACAGATGGTAAGAGTCTGGATACAGAGGGATGGTAAAGAAGGCGTTCTTGAAGTTGAGGACGGAAAAGTGGGTGGTATCAGATGGAATGTGGAAAAGGAGAGTGTAAGGATTGGGGATCACCGGGTGGATAGGGACCACCAATTCATTGATTAGTCAGAGGTCCTGCACCAGCTGGTAGGTCCCATCTGCCTTCTTAACAAAGAGGACAGGGGTATTGTAGGGAGAGTCAATAGGTATGAGGAGACCCTGCCTCAGAAGCTGAATAATGAGGGGTTTGAGCCCTCAGTGATGAGTTAGGGCGATAGGAAACTGGGGACGAGGGAAACGAGGTGGGGTCCTTAAGTCTGATTCTGACCTGGGTATAGTTTCTAGTAACCACCAGGGTAGGAGTATCCCATACTTTTGGGTCAACAAGGGACACAGGCAGTAGAAGATCAGCGTTCCCATCAAGGGGGGGGGGGCAGGAGCAGAAGAAACAGGGAGTCTGAAGGGCTCTGAGTGAGCTGCAGAGTGGCCCCTAGTTTAATGAGTTTATCCCGTCCTAAAAGGGGTATGGGGCACAAAGACATGACTAGGAATGAGTGGGTTATAGGGCTATTGTTGAGGAGACAGGGAAGGGGCCCAGTGGATTTGCCATCGATACTCATGATCAAGATTGAAGAAAGGAAAAGGGGCCCTGAAAAAGAGGGCAGGACAGAGAAGGTAGCCCCTGTGTCCACGAGGAAAGAGACAGGCTTACCCACTACCTTGAGCATTATCCTGGGCTCAGTGAGGGTGATGGGGTCATCGAGTGCAGGTTTCTTCAGTCTTTAGCCAGTCCCAGCACAGCCAGCAGTGGGTTATGACCTGGAAGGCTGGCCCCTCCTCCATGCTGAGATGCAGAGGGCCCATCACTTTTCCAGGGGTAGTCACTTTTCCAGTGGCCGCTTTGACCACATGCTGGTCAGGGCTTGGTTGGAGCCTGGGGCTGGGAGCACTGCCTTGCCCAGTGGCCTTCATTTCTGCACTTGAAGCATCCTCCAGGTGGTGTTAGTCCTCTCATTGCACTTCCACCATGCACAGCCCCCTTGGGACCATGCACAGCTCCCATTAGCCGCAGTGCCACAACCAGGGCTTAGGTTTGCAGGTTTACCTTCTGTCAAAGACTTCCTGATCCAACTCTGCCCACCCCTCATGGGCATTAAAAACCTTAAAGGCCATGTTCACTAGATCTCGGACCAGGATTTGAGGGCCGTCCTCAGCCTTTTTTTAACTTTTTCTGAATATCTGGGGCTGACTGCAAAATGAAGTGGGTGGCTAGCTGGGGAAATTCTAAAAGAGAAAGTTGGGTAGGGGAGGACGGGAGAAGGGAGGGAGCAGATGGCAGGGCAGAAGAAGCTATGGGGAGAGGGCCTGGGTAGGAAGGCGGATGAGACAGAGCGGAGAAAAGATTTTTGGGAGGTTTAGATAAGGCGGAAAGTGGAGGGGTGTCAGTTGTTAGAAGAGGTTTCCCCTGCAAGCAAGGAGAAGCTGGGCTGTGGAACAGAAGGAGCAGAGGGACGGACGGCAGCACAGACAGAAAAAGGCCTCCACATATGAGACCTCAGGCCACTTCCCAGTTTGCGGGCAGGAATTACTGAGGTCAGTAAGGATGTTAAAATTGAGAGTCCCATTCTCAGGCCATTGAGACCCAGTGTCCAATTCATACTGAGGCCATGCCACGTTACAGAAGTAAATGAGGCGTTTAGGAAGCAGATCCTGGGACAGACCTAGCTTAGCCAGATTGGTGAGCAGGCACCCTAGAGGTGTGCTCAGATCAGGTTTTTAAAATTTTGATTACCCATGCTCCATACCTGAGGTCTGTAGCAGAGGCTAAAGGACAGAGTCCCAGTCGTTGAGACAAGGCTACTGACGGGGACCTGAGGGATGGCAGGGACATCTCCACTACCTCCAGGCGTGTGGACGGAGACCAAATGGCTGGAAAACTGAGAGTCGGCAGGGATGTCTTCGCTACCTCCCAAGGTTCAGAACCCCTCCTGGAGAGGTCCGGAGGCAATCTCTGACGTGGGCCATGGTTTACAGACAGAGACGCCGTACAACAGTCAGGGATCAGCACGGGCCAGGACTTACCAGGACGCTGCTGAGATGTGGAAGAAGCCAGAGGATCCTAGAGATAGAGAAGAGGGGAGCACCCTGGACCGTGAACAGTCAGATGGAGTGCTCGCACCCTCTGGGTTTTGCCACCAAATGTGAGGTTCGTGGAGCAAGGAATAAAGCCAGAGTCCAGGCCAGTCAAAAGGAAGAACTTCTAATCTTGCACTCCCGGATGAGGTTCACCAGTTCTGAGGGAGGGCCGGAGAAGTCATGCTGGGCGGGAGCTGAGGAACTTTTTTTATGCAGGTGTTCAGTGAGGGCAGAGGACCATCAGCTGAGGGCAGGTGGAATTTCCACCGCCAGCAGGGGTTCCAGAAATGGAGTCAATATCTGCACCACCATTTCCCTGGAGCACTGGTCTGTCACCTTCCAGGAAGGGACCAGCATTTGTGTCGCCATCTGTCTGGGGCACTAGTCTGTTATCTGCGTCACCATCATTTGCATGCATCGGCTTCTGGAATTCCTCTGACCTAACACTTAAGCCCTTACATTTCTTCCTGGAATTTTTGTTTCAGGCAGGCCATATTTGATCTAATGTAAAGTTATTTCTGGAGGCAGCATGGGCCAGCATGGTGTGGATGAAAGGGGTCACATGCTAACCTGACAAGCTCAGAGAAGGCATGCATGGTGTTCTTGCAAACTCAGAGACCTAAAGTAACCACAAAGGATGATCTGAAACTAAACTTTAACTGTGGGTAGTTACATACTAGGCCAGTATCTTCACTGACAGGGTCAACCTTTACCTTAACTGAGCCTATCTGTCTTTTTGCATTTATAACATACCCTTTGAGTATCTTTCCGTAACTTGCAACTTCCCTTTTTCTGGAGTCCCTGGGGCACAACCAAAAGTGCTGGGTGCCAGGACAGATGCCACAAATTCCTTCATTATCATGTTAATTTTTCTGCACCTAAATAAGTATGTGTCCATCCTTTTACTTTTTGTCCAATCCCAGGGATTCCCCCACCACCACCCCTCTTTGCTTCATGCCACCTCCTTACTCTATCACCAATGAATTTCTTGTAACCCACCTACATCCCTCCTTTGACTACAATGTATAAATACAGGTGTAACCTGCCATTCTCTGGAACATTACCTCAATTCGTTGAGGTTCTGCTTCCCAGCATATGTCGACAGTTTGGCTCAAATAAACTCATAAAAATTCTATACAGGTTTCAATGGTGTTTTTTACGTTCACATTGCTTGGTGTAGTTGGCAGGATTCCAAAGAGGCTCACCCAGGACCATTCCTTGTAAGTGGATTTGGTGTTAGGATCCAGCAAAGGGCCCATTGAGCCCCCTGGTTTCTGCTCTTTCGATGAACTTGGGTGAGTTGTCTCTTGGATCCAGGACCTTCCCTTTGCTTTGGTAGAGGGTCTGACTTTATTTGAGCTGTGTTTTAAAATTCTCTGGGTGGAACCAGTGTTGACAGAACCCAGGCTAAGGAGGGACTGGAGGAAAAAATAGGTGGCTGGTTTTGATTTTGGCTTTTCAATTGGAATTGCTGAGAGTCTGAGTGAAAATAACCTTTGCCATATAAATGAGCTGAACTCATTCAGCTTCGAAGATAAAGGGGCACATCCTCCCTCCAGTCCGATTCTGTGGTGTTCTTAGGTGACTAACAATCTTTGAGGAAGAGTCAGAAATGCAGGAACCCAATAAGGAAGTGCCAATGCAACTATAATGAACTAAATGGTTCATCTAAAGGGCCACCATAAGGATTGGTCTGCCCGGGCCCCGAACCTTTCCTATGGTTTTAAACAGTCGGGAGAGAAACTGAAGCCACATTTGACCCACTGCATAATATGTCTAGAAAGTTTGCTCAGACTACAGATATAAAAAAAAAAATTAATATGGGAAATTGTGCCCCCAAGGCTAGAAGCTCTCAAAACACCAGCCCTCATTTAATACTACTGAAAGGAAGACTTTACTTGCAAGTACTTTACAGAAATGGGAAGATTTAACTAGAAAATATTAACTGAGAAATGGCCAAAAGTGCAGTTTGTTTGGGGTACCTATGTTAATATTTTGCATGCAGAAATTAAAAAATGCTGGCTCTGAAATTAAACTGAAGGGGTATATGGGAAGCATATCTTGATTTGGAAATTAGATGCTTCTAAGGAAAAGCATAGAAAAAAATTTCTTCCAATAAAATGGAAATTAGTAAAAACATATTAGATACTGTCTCAGAAATATTCATAAGGTAATAAATGTCTACACCCCGCTTTTTTCCCCATATGAAGCATGCCTCTGATTTATCTTCATAGAAGATCCCCCCCAGACAAAAAAAAAAAAAAGGAGGAAGAGGCAATTAGAAAACACCCCAGCCCATTGTTGTTTTTTTTAAACAAATCTTTATTGTTCAGTTTATTACAGATGTTCCTCTTTTTCTCCCCATAGCTCCCTCCACCTGTATCTCCATCTCCAAACCCATGCCCTTACCCCCACCACTGTCCTCATCCATAGGTATAAGATTTTTGTCCAGTCTCTTCCCACACTTCTCACACCCACTTCTCCCTGAAAATTGTCAGTCCATTCCCTTTCTGCCTCTGATTCTATTATATTCACCAGTTTATTCTGCTCATCAGATTTTTTATTCACTTGATTTTTAGATTCACTTGTTGATACATATGTATTTGTTATCACTTTGTTGTTCATCATTTTTATCTTTACCTTTTTCTTTTTCCTCTTCTTCTTAAAGAACACCGGTCAGCATTTCATATAATCCTGGTTTGGTGATGATGAACTCCTTTAGCTTTTTCTTATCTGTGAAGCTTTTATCTGCCCTTCAATTCTGAATGATAGCTTTGCTGGGTAAATAATCTTGGTTGTAGGTTCTTGCTATTTATCACTTTGAATATTTCCTGCCACTCCCATCTGCCTGCATAATTTCTGTTGAGAAATCAGCTGACAGTCATATGCGTACTCCATTGTAGGTAACTAACTGTTTTTCTCTTGCTGCTTTCAAGATTCTCTCTTTGTCTCTTGCCCCTGGCATTTTAATTATGATGTGTCTTGGTGTAGTCCTCTTTAGATCCTTTTGTTTGGGGTTCTGTGAGCTTCCTGGACTTGTAAGTCCATTTCTTTCACTAGGTAAAGAAAGTTTTCAGTCATTATTTCTTCAAATAGGTTTTTAGTATCTTGCTCTCTCTCTTCTTCTGGCACCCCCATAATTCTGATCTTGTCCCAAAGGCTCCTTACACTATCTTCACATTTTTGGACTCATTTTTGTTTGTTTGTTTTTCTCATTGGGTGTTTTTTGCTTCCTCATATTTCAAATCTTTGGTTTGATTCTTGGGGTCCTCTAGTCTGCTGTTGGATTTCTGTATATTATTCTTTATTTCAGACAGTATATGCTTAATTTCTGACTGGTTCTTTTTCCTTTTTTTTTTTTTTTGGCATTCTTATTAAGATCCTTGAAGATCTCACTAAGTTTCTCAGAGATCTCATTAAGTTTCTCGGCGGTTTGTAGAAGATTCTTGAGTAACTTTATAAATGTGGTTTTGAACTCTATGTCTAGTAGTTTGCTTTCCTCCATTTCTTTCATTCATGATATGTTTCTTTGTCTCCGAAGTTTGGCTGCTTCCCTGTGTTGATGGAGTGGCTTTGTGTGCTAGTTGTCTTTTATGGACCAGTAGTTCCACCTCGCCAATCACCTGAGGTGAACACTCTTAGTGCACCCCTTTGTGGGCTGGGCACACAGTCTTTTTGTATTGCTATTGGTACATTGGGAGGAATTGACCTCCAGGCCAATTCACTGTAAGGATTATCTGTGTTTATAATGGAAGAACTGCTGTGCTAGAGACACCCTTATAGGGCAGGACTTGCTTCAGTGGGGCTTTGGTGCTCATGAAGTCTGCCTCTTGTGTGTGTCACTTATATAGGTGAGGAGTTGAAATCTGGTGTCATCTCACACTGACCTCTAGGTACACTGGTTTCTGGATCTCCAAGGAGGTGTAAGTCAGCAATTGTCTGAGGCCACCCAGCAGAAGCTCCAGGGAGATCTACAGATTTCTCCTCTTTGCTTAGAGTTTGAAAGTTTTGGAGTTGTCTGACCCAGTTGCAATTTATTAGGTTAAGCTGCAAAATGGCAGGCCATTCATATGCAAAATCCACTGGCAAAGCTCAGTGGGTTTGTAAATTGGGTGGGGCAGGGCCTCAGGGGATTTTTAGGGCGTGGCAAACAGCAGTGGCTGTCAGCCCTCTCTGCGTCTCTGTATTTCTGCATTCTGTTCCGTGTCCCATGTCCTTTGTCCCTCGCCCCAGCGCAGTAAACAATGATTCCTGTGTGCACCTCTGGGAGATAGCCACCCTCACTTTCCAACCCAATGGCAGACAGTACAGTTTCTCCCTGTATGAGTCTGAGTCCTCAGAATCTCGCCAGAAACTGGAGTTCAGAGAAGTCGGGAACTTGTAACTCCCTCCCAATTGAAAAAAAAAACAGTGCATGCCAGCCTGATTCGCCCGTGTCTCCATACCTCAGTCTTTAGTCTTCACTCTGTGCCTGCCTATGCAATTTAGCAGCCATCTTTGTTGGGTTGATTTACATACTCACTCCTGATTAGCTGGTGGGCATCTTGGAGGTATGGTAAATTTGCATATTTCTCTTTTATTAGTACAGATGCTCAAAGCACTGTTTGCAATAAGCCATGTGCCCTCATTTCAAAATCTTAATGCTGAAATTATAATTGAATCTAAAGGTATGCAAATTTTATATTATTCTCTGTCATTTTACAGGAATTATTTCTTACCAAGAAATTGTTGTCTTAGAATGTTATATTTTATAGAAAAGCACAGTTTTTTTTATCAAATCTATAATCACATCATTTTTAAATTTTGTCATTCGTAAACAGCTTTATTCTGATGCATTTGTAGGTATATTATATGCTTATAAAAATCCATGAAAAGGACTCTGACTTAATCTAAATTGCAGGCTTCTAAGCAGGTTATATTTTTGAACTGGATGAAGACTTGTAGAACTTTAAGGAATAACTGAATTCAAAAACTACTGGAAAATAGGATAAACAAAAATAACTATGGGACTAAAAGAATTGAGGATAATTATTCTTATGATTCTATTTAAAATATTGTTGACTTTTAAATTTTTGTTTCCAAAATATAAGGGAAAGTAAAAAACAGATATTCTGCATTGTAGGAACTAACAAATTGGTAACAGATTCATTTCACAGTGTGTTCCCTGGAGAAGATTTCAAAGATCATGGCTTACAACCAGAGGTTTGATGTATTGGAAAAGACTGTCTCCAACCTGGTTGGAGGAGACCTTACCAGGTATTACTAACTAACCCTATGCAGCTAAACTTAAAGGAGTTAGCTCATGGATTCATATTTCTTATTTTAAAAAGGCACCCGACTGTGAATGGACGTCTACTCTCATCTCTGACACCCATCTCAGTCTGCAGCAGAATTCAAAGACTTTTCAAGGATGAGAAACAGCTGCGACTTTTCAAGGACAAGAAGTCGCTAACCATGGAGGCAGACAGCTATCCTAAGATGATATCAACAAGGCCTGCATGCTCACAAATTGATATTGCTTGAATCTTGTTTTTATATCATCTGACAGTTATTGATTTAATGTATATAAAATGATTTTCATACTGTTATTATTCTCCTAATGTTTTCCTTGTGGAAACAATACCTATCACCCCAGACCTTTTCCCTTATTAGATATAAAAAATTTAACTTGGATACCTGCTAATCTTTCCCACCTCCTACACAATGATGTTCTGATTATTAGGTATGATAGTGAAATTAATCTTTGTTGGCCACACAATGGTCTTCTGCATCAATATAAGTTTTGGCACTTTTTTTTTTTCTAGCTGTATCTACTATAAAGGACCCATGTTAGGCAAATACCATCCCTAATAATTCCACTGGTAGAATTGTATATGAATCAAATCTGGATGAATATTGTATAGCTATAGAGATGGGTGATGAATAGCTAAGAAAAACACTTGGATATGATAGCCAAAGGCTTGCAGCAGCCTGTCTTATCTGTCATAGTATATCTTGTCCTTGGACTCACCAGCCATGCTCTTGTGACTGGATGTCTGTGAAACAAGAAAGAAATCAATGGAGCCCCATTCCAGAAATTATCGGGATCACTTGGTGGGTAGAAATGTCTGAACTACCCTCTCATCCTTGCATCCTGGACGCTTGTGGGAAGCCCTATGGAATACTCAAACTCTAGCTCATTTGGGGGTCATCTTCACCCATTTAACTATTATATAGGAAACTCAACATTTTTGGGTCCACTGAGTTCACCCTAACTCTTCCCAAGCCATAATTTCTCAATGGCAACAACATTCCTGGTAGATCCAACAACATTGGCCCCCTAAAAGGAGCAAAAGGGGAATACTTGGAGGAGTAGGGGCTGGCCTTGGTATCCTGGGACAAGCTGAACTTGCAGCTAATAAAGAACATCATTCATTAGAAAAAGGTTTTTATCTCAAATAGGTCATATAGAGGGATTCTGTGGTATCTGTCCTGGTGTCCAACACATTAGGATGTGCCCCAAGGGGTTCAGAAAAAGGGAAGTTACAAGTTACCCAGAGATTTCAAATAAACTCACAAAAATTCTTTACAGGTTTCAATGTTTTTTACCTTGATAATGGAAAAGCTACTCTTTAGGTAAATAGGTAGACTCCATTGTCCTGGGAGAGACACTATTTACCTGGGAATTATCTCCATTGCGAAGGGAAGAGTTACCTGACTAGTGTCTCTTACTACATAAACATACGGCAAGTCCTGCAACATGATTTATCTTGCAATAACCTTAATTGCTTAGTTAAGGACCACATATGTTGTTATATACAGTGACTAACCTACATTTCAGGTAGTAAAGTTTAACTAGAATTTTTCTCTTTTGAGTGGTTTCGAATCTCTGTTGTGGAGTGGGAATAAAAAGAGGCCACGTGCTAACCTGACAAGTTTGAGGAAGGCCTGCAATCTGAGAGATACAAAGGATGGCCTGAAATTAAACATTTTAAATTAAAAAGCAGTCTATGGCAGGGAGTCTTGTCCTAGGCCAGTATCTTCCCTAACAAAGTTTAACTTTGATCTTAACTGAGCCTATTATCTTTTTGCACCTAAGATAACAAACCTTTGGAATATCAGGGTAACTTGTAACTTCCCTTTTTCTGGACCCTTCCAGACACAACCAATGCAAGCAGACAGACCACAAATCCCCTCATTGTTATTGTTATCACGTTCATTGTTGACTGTTAACCCACCTATGTAAAAGTATGTGTCTCTTATTTTACTTTTTATCCCATCCTAGAGGTTCCTCCCTCCCCTTTGCTTTCTCTTGCCTCTCTCATCTATCACCAATGGAGTTCATGTAGCCCACTAAGGCTCCTCTTTTCATTGTAATGTGTAAAACGAAGTGAAAAACCACCATTCTGCAGGGCATTGTCTCAATTCATTGATATTCTGCTTCTCTGCAAGTGTGGACAGTTTGGTTCAAATAAACTCACAAAAGTTCTTTACAGGTTTGAATGTTTACATTAATACAAAGAAGGGAGGAGTGTGGGTCTAGTTTGACTCCAGAATATTCCACAGCCCTTCAGAAGCTGGCAGTATTATGGAAAGTGGTAGTAGAGGGAAGATAGTTAATGGTTAAGGTTTTTACACTGTACAATGGCTCTGTCCATCTCTGGATATAGCCCCACAAGCAGAGAATCAAGCCTTCTCCTCATTCTAAGTGAACAACCTGTTTTAGGGTATTCAGGACACTAACTTCTTAGAGCCAAAACCTGTGACTTCCTACTCTTTATATAGGTTTGTTAGCACCAGTTTTATGGCAGCCAGAGAACTGGTGGACCAGCCCAAACTGGAACAGAGGTCAGAGCAGGAATTGGCCTTCCTCCTAGTGACCTCAACCTTGAGCTTTACTGGGGAATTCCTGATGCAGGAAAGGGAGGGGCCCAGGCAAAGAACTCTGGACATTACTGGGCACATTATATTAAGTCCTATATACCCCTGCTCCATTAAATATTTCACACGGACAGTATGTCAAACAGCCTAGGCCCTGCAACTCTAAGAAACAAAAGGGAGGCCCTTGCTAGTTTGGCTCAGTAGCTAGAGCCTTGGACTTCAGACTCAGGAGTCTTGAATTTGATTCCGGTCAAGGGCACATGCCTGAGTTGTGGGCTCAATCGCTAGTGGGTGTGCTGAGAACCAATTTCAGCATGTAATAATTACAAGAGTTTTACCAAAAATTTGGCGAAGCTTGGGGAGCTCAACAGGGTTGAGTCACATGTAGTTTACCTGTTGAAAATGGCTAAAGGGCAGTTCCCCCAAACCCGAATGAGATTGTTAACTGCCAGACAGCTCAGGGCATTTTATTGCCTCCTGTTGGCCAAATACCCCAATAGATGCAGGCTATTCCCCAAACTGACAATGTTTCTGTATACCTTTTGTTACCTTACACTTTGAAGTATATTTTTCCACCTTGCCTTGGGACAAATTGTGTTTAATAAAAGCAAGGGTCCTTGATCAAGGAGGAGAGCCTTCTAGCTCCTTCAGCTGGAAAGTCCTCTGACCCCCAATGCCTTTCAAAAATATCTTTCGTCTTTGGACCCCATCTTAATCATCTACTCGCAGCCCCTTTATCCAGAATGCTGAACCTTTTGTAAGGCTGGGAAAAAGAACCCGGCAATTGGCAACCTGACCTGGGGCTGTACTTCAACCCTGGAAACATTAACGGAGCGCTTCTGGAGAAAGAAGTATTCACCTGAGTGGATGGGAAAGTTCACTGTGCGCAGAGCTGGTGTCACCTTTGCAATGTCATGCAAGTGCGTGAGTGATATTTTGTGTTTCAGTCAGATTATAATGGGGAAAAATTTGGTCAATAGGCAAAATTATAAAGAAATTAGAATATCAAAAGGTACTTTTTAAAATCTGGCTGAAAGAAGAGTACCATGGCCATCTTTAATATGGTTCCTTGTTCAAATAATGAAAAACCTAATTTGTTTTGAGGATGGAAAATCTGTAATTTCTAAAAAGCCGCCAAATCCTCTTCCTGGAGAAGAGAGAATGGGCCACTAGTGAGATTAAGACCATCAGCTCTCTCCCCAGGAGACTACTCAAAGTTTTGTTTAAAAATTATAGAACTTGCTGGGAAATGCAAATCTTGACCAAGGTAAACTTGGGTGTTAGTAATTACGTACTTTGAAAATTGAAAAAGGAAAAAAAATTAAGATATCTTTATGTTACAGAGAATTGGAATAAATCAAGCAATGCTTAGAGAGTTAGGAATTACATTTATTATGTGTGAATCCAGAGGAAAATGTCTCTCAAATTCTGGGCCCCAACATGGAGGAATTTTCCCTTTTTTACCTTCTTTGTCTCCCAAATAAAGGATGTTTCTGGTCCCTTTTGCAAGTTCTTAAAGAGCCCCTATGTGCTGGGGCCTTGAGACCTCAACTAAGGCCTGGCCTGGTACCAGTACTGATAATTTTGTCCGGGGAAGGTTTAATAGTCTCTCTGAAGTAGGAGTATCGTATTTTCCTTATTATTTAAGCAAGCAAGCATTTACAGAAGCCAAATAGCAGGGTTAAAATTTGAAACACCAGTTTTTATATGAGATGGATGCTTCATTCCCTACTGTTTATGTACATGAGTCAAATCATTGACTCTTGGTCATTGTCAAGGAGGAAGTTATATTTACCCCTGAGGACTATAATTTTCTGCCTAATAAAGTTAGTGGGCCTGCTTATAAGATAAGGGCCGAGAATGAGGGCCAGCAGTAATCTTTAGAGAGTCTGAAAAGTCCTAGATTCTATTTTTCCTAGGCTATCTAAGCTGGGTGTGATGAAGCCACGTTGGGATTCTGTTGACCTTGACTGCATTGGAGATGGTCCTTTTCAGATAAGAGTCAGTCCTTAGGTGGCAGATTTCTTTTTTATTTTTATTTTTTAATATATTTTATTGATTTTTTACAGAGAGAAAGGGAGAGGGATAGAAAGTCAGAAACAACGATGAGAGAGAGACATCAATCAGCCGCCTCCTGCATGCCCCACACTGGAGATGTGTCCGCAAGCAAGGCACATGCCCCCTACCGGAATCGAACCTGGGATCTTTCAGTCCGCAGGCCAACACTCTATCCATTGAGCCAAACCCGTCTCGGCGATGGCAAATTTCTTTACCCAAACAGAGTTACCAGGGTGGAAGGGATAAACTGGATCAGAATTTGGTACAGGAAGAGCGTATCAGATGTGCTTCTGGATTGCTTCCTGGGTGGACTATAAAGCCTGTAAGAACTTGAATAAAGATAGGTAGGTTATGGATATCAGCTTTTCTAGATTGGATAGATCATGGTCTGGAAGAGTCACTAGAATTTGTAGAGACCCCACTGTTTTAGGGCAGCCTCCTGGGCAGCTTCATTGATTCTGTGGAGACCCCTTACCTTGTAAACAGCACTATGTACGTGAGCCATTGTAAATTCGTACCTGCTATCAGAAGAATGCCAAGGAAAAGCCTGGTACCCTGCTTGGGAGCCCTGAAAATGGCTGGTGCTGATTTTTCTTTTGTCTACCAGAGAGCCTGAAACTGGGTGACTCGAGTGTTTGCCTTCTAGTGCTCTAGTGTGTTCCACAGTAAAGCCTCAACATCTCGTGGTGCAGTTAGGATTAGTTACTGCCCTAGGGTTAATTTATTTACTTTCTTGATAAGCATAGCTGTGGCTGCCACCTCCTAGAGGCAAGTATGTCACCCAAATGCAAACTGTCAAGTCTTTTGGACAAATAGGCTACTGGCCTTTTCGAAGAACTGAGACTTTGGGTGAATACCTCTTTGGCTATGCTCCTTGTCCCACATACATAGAGATGGAAAGACTTAGTTACACCTGGTAGCACTAGTTGGCCCATCATCCTTGCTCTGCTCATGTCTGTTTAACTGCCTAATATATTACCTCAAGGATCCTGGCTCTGAATTCTTTTAGGGAAAATGGACATTGAATTTCTGCTGTAGCTGCTTCTTGCTGAGTAGGGACGGAGTTTTCCCTCAGAGCCAAGAGATCCTTGCTGTCTGTAAGAGGGACAAAGAGGCCTGGGTCCAGAAGGAGGTGGGATTGTGACCAGGCAGAGACAAACTATAACAAATGGTTTGGTGGAAGGGAAAGGAAACATTTTCAGTTTTAATGACCTCTATTGAAATAGAACTTTTCTCCTTAAAATTACCTCTATGTTTATTAAAAGAGCCAAATCAAGACCAATTTACCTATTGTATTTAATTTGGCCTGATTGTTTGCATATACACAATAAGAATGGTAACTATCTTTGCCAGAATTTCATAATTGAGTCTTAATGTGCCCCGTAGGGCTAGGAAGCCAAGCCATCCAGCCTGCCTGCAGTATCTGCCTGAGTTAGGTGAATTCCTCACCTGCATCATCTCCTCTGGACCCACACCCTAGGTTTTAAGGCCCATCTCAGTAGCCCTCCTAATTGTTGCAGCCTAGAGTGCGTGGGAGTTCCACTGGGAGGCAAAGATGTCCTTATCCCTTCTACTCTGACCAAATGCCAGTTGTGGAAGAGCATGGGCCTGACGCTCCAACACCAGCCATTTTCAGGGCTCCCAAGCAAGATACCAGGCTTTTCCTTGGCATTCTTATTGGCTTCAGGTCATCAGAGTTCAGACAGGACTCTTTAAAACATAATACTCCAAAGTTTCCGGTCAATAAAATCACTACTGAAAACCACCACTTGAAACTGGTCTTATTGAATTTATGCAAAGAAATGTGTTGCCATGATTTATTAAGCATTGCCAAATTTCAGAGGAATTATATAAGGAGAAAAATATACTGACCTGCTTTAAAATCTTCTGATTTTCCTTCTCAGTCTTTTCTATGGATTCTTCAGAATAATATAACTGTCTTCAAATGACAAAGAGAAATTTAAAATGTGTATATTATAGCTGTCCTTGTATTAGGGTTCTCCTTACTTGATTTGTCCTTAAAATTTCATATGGTCTCTGGGAGGAGTCACATGTCCTCTGAGAAAGGACTAAGGGAGCTTTATTGCTTTACAGGGTCTCACATGTAACAGGACCTCACGGGGTCTGTAATTCCTGCACGAAGGGCTGGTACCCACCACCTCCCTCTGTTGCAAACAGGCCTTTCCCAGTTTCCTAAAGTTGAGGTTTATGCCACACCTGACGTAGATATGGCCACATAGGCCTACAAGACAGTATACAGGCTGCCAACTGTCTTTTCCTTGCCATTTGGACACCTGCCCTTTTGGCAACTGCATTCAAATCTGTAATATTATTAACACAATGAAGTACAATATTAGCTTTGTGGCCACCTTAGGTAGCCAAATCTTTTGCTACCATATATGACACATGGTAGGGCTCTACAAATATCTTAGGGAGATGACAAAAGTCTATTCTTGGCTTTCCCACTGAAAGCAAAATTTTCCTTGTCTTTCTGGAGTGGTGTCCATGAAGATGCAGGCATCATCTAAGTCTATTATACAGTTTTCTGCAGGGCACAGTTAGGGCTGTGCATAGTGGCCAGTTCTTCTTTCTAGCCATAAACATAGCCTGTCTAATTTTTCTAAAATTTATCCTGGCATGGAGAAAGATGTTTTGCTGTCAATAGGCAACTTAACCCTTACATAACTGGGCTTGGACATCTGCCTAGAAAGCTGTAACTTATAAGTTTAACATGTGGCCTTAGGTCCTTCCAGTCCAACAGGGTCTCTGCCATCCCTCAGTCAGATTCCTCCTATCTTGGAGAATCTCAAAGTCCTGAAGGCTCCCTTGTCCAGGGAGAGTGCCTTTCCTTTACTCTTTGACTTTAAGCTGCCAGTCCAAAACAGCCAGAGTTGCAGTTAGAAACAGCTTCGCATATTGCAAAGCACTTCTGTGGCAGTGGCTTGGGTATTAGGCCCCTTGTCTTTCCTCCAGTCCCCTTTGTGGCAGAGCAGCGATCAGGCCTCTCCCAAGGGAGTGCACAGGGAAGGGATCTCAGCCCCTCCTCTTCCAGCAGCAACAGGTACTGAGCCCTTTTAGTACATTTGCAAACAGGGAGCTTTCACTAGCTCAATCTGCTGCTTTCACAGATCCTGGGGCTGCTGCTCTATTCCTGGGGCTGCCGGAAGGCCAGTAGCAGGCACTTGCTTGTGGTTTAACTGCTGCAGCCAGCAAGGCAAAGGCTCAAGTCTTGTATTGCTTATTGTAAAATGCTCATTACTCACTGGGCAGCAGCAGGGCAGCTAGATTAATTATGCTTGCAGAAAACTTGTGACCTTGAATCTAGTGAAGTTCTGATAAAACACCTAGACCAGACCCCTATGCCAGTAGAGCAGTCTGCAGCCAGTACAAATTAACAAAAACCTATCTCTCCCTGCTTCATAATTAACTGCCAACACCTTCTCTTCCCTCTTTTCTGCATTAACCATTTACTCTGTCCTGAAATGATACTTTTTTCTTTCTGTAACTATTGTTTTCCCTCATAGATTTTTCCTCTTTACTCTAAGCCCATAGAGTAGCTTAAATCCTCCTATTTTACTACTTTTGATTTCATGTTCCCCAGTCCAGTTGCTTGTCTCCCTTTCCTATTATGAATCAGAGGAAGAAAATTCCTACAGAGGGGAGAAATAGAAACAGAGGGGAGTTTCAGAGAGAACTACAGACTGCCGCTATAGTAGTGCTCCCTTTCAAAGGCTGAGGTCAGAGACTCTTAGTCAGCCTGGAAAGATAGCAGACCAGGATAAGGGTGTGTAGGGAAATTTCTTGTGAACTGAAAGCCTGGATGGCCTCCTGAAAGAAAAGATCTTTAATCCAGTTACAGATGCTATTAGAATCAGAATGAGAGAAGAAGGGAAAGACCAAGTTATATCCTCTATGACAGAGGTTCTCAACCTTTCTAAAGCTGCAACCATTTAATACAGTTCCTCGTGTTGTGGTGAATCATAATGTAAATATCTGTGTTTTCTGATGGTCTTAGGTGACCTTGCTAGTGGTTCTCAACATGAGGGTCACTGCTGTAGATCCTAAGACCATCAGAAAACAGGTCACAACCCACAGGTTGAGTACCGCTGCTCTATGAGGATCCTAATAACTGAAAACAGCAAGTCAAACAAAACATATAACAACAAAGACAACAAACCACACAAGACACACAGCTAGGGCTAACAGGGTCCATAGACAGTTAATAATAACTTCAGCCTTAGTCCCGCCTCAGGTGGCTCACATTGGACTATGATGTCACAGGCAGGGACAGGGCCTGTAAATCTCTCTGCTCTGTGGAACTGTAAGCTCTGTCCCCGGAAGTCTCCAACCACCAAAAGAGATAAGAAAGCCACAAATCAAAGTTCTTTGAAATGTCACAAATTTATACCTTTGAATTAACCCTAGGATTTTAAAATTTCAATTTAATACAGCAAATTCACAAATCAGAGCAAACTGAAACCTTTATTTATACAAACATAGACAGAAATTTTCATTAGCTAACTGGGCTGATTCCCTCTCTGACAGAGAGCAAAAGACTCAGAAAAAGAAATTTTAGCATCTGCTAAAGACTTTTGCATTCTGTCACAGCAGGTCTGCCCTATCTTTAAACAAATTAAACAGTAGAAAGAGATAATAAATACTCTCCTGTGTACAGCCACAAAGCACAAAGTAGCTTTCGCTTCACACAGACCAGTTAATGAGCAGATAACTAT
The DNA here is from genome assembly GCA_004026805.1 of Lasiurus borealis. NCBI lineage: Eukaryota > Metazoa > Chordata > Mammalia > Chiroptera > Vespertilionidae > Lasiurus > Lasiurus borealis. Next base: position 18,684 of record PVJN01013977.1, on the reverse strand, counting down.
GCCAAGACAGACAAACACTCTCTCAGTAGACTAACTCATCCTGGAGCTGAGCAGATAAACGAAACAACGGCCAACTCCCCAGATGGGCTTAGGGACATTCCTGGCACCCATGCCCCAGAATAGAATTCTCCACCAGATCAACATCTAGGTGAGAACCTACCAGATGAGTTAAGACTGTGTCTAGTCCACCTTCTCGATAGCAAATTGGCTAGTCCCACACAAACAAACATCAGTGAACTCATAATTCCTTAAACCAATCTGAATTCACTGGCCTCCAGAGTCCCATATTTATATACTAACTAGTCAAGTTTGTGACTTCTACCAGACATTTACCCAGAGTTTAAACAGTCCACCTGATTCCTGATTAATTTGCCTGAGGAAGCCCTATGACTTCTGGGGAAGTGATCAAGCTCACCCTTCCACTCACCTGGAGTGGGCTGAACTGATGGAGCCCTATCTTACCAATTCTCTCCACAGGTCCAGAAGTGTCCATCTACTCTCTCCAGATGCCTGCTGGGTCCTGGATTGAGGTCCGGGAGCTCCCAGAGTCCCCAGTTTAATTCTGCTAAATCAGCAGAGTGGCACCTTCCGGAGCCTATCAGTCTCCTCCAGGCCCCCAAACTGTTCAACTCACCAGAGCCTAAAAAGCCAAGCATGGGTTGGTTTTCTCAGTTAGGGAACCAATAAAGTTACAGAGAACTGGAATAAATCAGCAACGTTCGGAGAGTTTGGAGTTACATTTATTATGCGTAGGTGCAGAGGAAAATGTCTCAAATTCTGGCCCTCAACATGGAGGTATTTTCCCTATTTATATATTTTTACCTTCTTTGTCTACCAAATATGGGGTGTTTTTGGTCCCTTTTGCAAGTTCTTAAAGAACCCCTTTGGGCTGGGACCTTGAGACCTCGACCAAAGGCCTGGCCTGGTGCCAGCACTGATAATTTTGTCCGAGGAAAGTTTAATGGCTCCTCTGAAGTGAAAATAGTCTTATTTTCCTTAGTATTTAAGGAAACAAGCAAGCATTTACAGAAGCCAAAAAGCAAGGTTAAATTTCTTAACATCCAATGAATCTGAAGCAGTCAGATTTTTTTGTAAAAATTAAAATTAAAAGTTATCAAGACTGCATTGTAAGATTTCCAAAAGCCTTTTAATATTTAAAACAAAAAGGGGGAAGGAAATAGTAAAATAACATCATGTAAGGAAAAATATCCTGTAAGTAAATTACATCAAGAAATTTTTTACTTTGAAAATTAATTTTCATTTGTTATGCTAACAGCAAGACACCCATGAAAAACACACATGGTGTCAAAATAAGCCAAAGGAAAATTGTTTGAGCAAAAATAAAAAGGACCCAAAGTCAAATTTATAGAAAAAGATTCCTTTATTAACTTTTGGTCGATAATATATTTGTATATTTTCAGAAAACAACTCCAAGACCATGTGGATTCCTGCAACAGAGTGGAATTGACCGGACTGCTCCAGCCATGAAGACAAGAGGAGAAAGAGTCAGAAGATGGAAGATGGTGAAGACGTTTTGCCATGCTAGCAGTTAGCAGCTGTGCATCGCTGCAGGTTGCCCTGGCCCAAACCAGAGAAGGTCGTACGTACTTGCATTGCCATTGTTTGTCCACCATCCAGAATGAAATAATCATTGCTGACATGTACACATAAAGAACTGTTGGACATTGAAATTGGGACTGAAAGAACTGTTGGCCCAGAAAGAAAATGACTGAAGGCTGATTCCTTTAATGCCTGACAGCAATTTAAAGGGACTTAATAGAACTCTGTCCTTTCCATTGAATTTAAAAGTTTTAAAACATACATTCTTTTTTAATTTAAAATAATTGAAAAGGGTGAGATGCCGAGAACCAATTCCAGCATGTAATAATTACAAGTTTTACCAAAAGGTTGGTGAAGCTTGGGGAGCTCAACAGGGTTGAGTTACGTGTAGTTTACCTGTTGGAAACAGCTAAAGGGCACTTCCCCCAAACCTGAATGGGATTGTTAACTGCCAAACAGCTCAGGGCATTTTATTGCCTCCTGTTGGACAAACACCTGAACAGCTGTAGGCCCTTTGAAGCGTATATTTACACCTTGCCTTGGGACAAATTGTGTTTAGTAAAAGCACAGTTCCTTGGTCAAGCAGGAGAAGAGTCTTCTCTAGCTCCTTTTGCTGGGAGATCCTCTGACCCTCAGTGCCTTTCAAATATATCTTTCGTCCTTGGACTCCTTAATCATCTGCTCGCAGCCCCTTTCTGCAGAATGCTGAACCCTTTGTATGGCTGGGAAAAAGAACCTGGGCATGGGTGGTGTGCAGGAGGCAGCTGATCAATGATTCTCATTGATGTTTCTATCTCTCTCTCCCTCTCCCTTACTCTATGAAATAAATATATTTTTAAAAAAGAAAAACAAAGGGAGGCCCAGACTAGTGTGACTCAGTGGTTGGGCTTCGTCCCAGGTACAGAAAGGTTGCTGGTTTGATGCCAAGTAGATTGTTTAGAAGGTGATCCCAAGAAATATAGGTAATGGAATTAGAAAGTGAGACAGGAGGGGAATGAAGCCAGTAGAGGATATATTATTAACCATGTTCCCAGTATGGACTTGGAGCATAATTCTGTTGTATTTAAAAAATTAATTTTTTTTATTGAATTCAGAGAGAAAGGGAGAGGGAAGAGAGATAGAAACATCAATGATGAGAATCATTGATCGGTTGCCTCCTTCACATCCCCTCCTGGGGATTGAGCTTGAAACCTGGGCATGTGCTCTGACTGGGAATCGAACTATGACTTCCTGGTTCATAGGTCAATGCTCAACCACTGAGCCACACTATCTGTGCTTACTGGAGAAATTTAGGTAGCAGTGTGGAAAACAAACCTCACTTATAACTTACCTGAGGAGCGAGTGAGTTTGCAGTATTTACACACCAGTCTATTGACTGAAGGCTGCTGGGGAGGAAGTAGAAGGAAACATTAATTCCCTGGCACTTCTGGCTTGTCTTGTATTTGGTCAGAGCTGGCTCTGATGTAGAGAAAGCCCTCAGGCAGAGTTGTAGGAGGTCAGATTAGTAGTGAAATGGTAAGGGCTATGGGCAAGCACTGACAACATCTGTTATACCCATGCTATTAAAAATTGGCTATGTCCTAGCTGGTTTGGCTCGTGGATAGAGCAACTGCCTGAAGACTGAGGGTTTCGGATTTGATTTCAGTAAAGAACACATGCCTCGGTTGCAGTAGAGATGTGCAGGAGGAAGCCAATCAATGATTCTCATCATTGATGTTTCTATCTCCCTCTCCCTCTCTGAAATAAATAAAAATATTTTTTAAAATTGGCTATCCAAAAAAAAAATTAGCTGCACACATTCAGTACGCATGTGCAGAAAGCAAATAATTTCCTGTTGGAAAGCCATCTGTGAAATGAGGACATTCTGTTTTTGTGTGTATTTTTTTCTTGAGTAAATGTTGCTATTTTGTGGTAGGTGAAGAGATAGATATCTTGTCAGAAATCTCTATGTATAAACCCAAGTGGTCTCATTTTAATAGCATCATCAGTGTTTTTGAAACAAGAAATTAACCATTTTCTGAAGCCTTCAATGTCATCTCCAGACTCATTTTTCTTAGCGTCTCCAAAAAGTTTGCAGTTTCCTCTCCCTAGCTGTTCACTTTGCAAAGAAGAATCTTGTCTGCCAGTGTAAATTACACTCCAAGGAGGACAGTGAATACACAACCGAGTATTTATCAGACTGACATAGCCCAGCATCAGCTCAGTTCTCAAAGACCCCATGTTTTGGCATTAATACCAATGTTTGTGGGTTAGATACCAAGAGGATTGATTAGATCCTTCATTGATTTTGTATATGTAGACATTCTCATGTTCTTATCTTCTTAGGATAGGATTTCTTTCCTTTTGCTTTCTTCCTTTCTTATTTATTAATTAATTTATTTGAGCTAATTCTTACCTGAGGATATTTATATTTTTCCCGTTGATTTTTTTCTTTATACATATATTTTATTGATTTTTTACAGAGAAGAAGAGAGAGGGATAGAAAGAAACATCCACGAGAGACATCCATCAGCTGCCTCTTGCACGCCCCCTACTGGGGATGTGCCTGCAACGCAGGTACATGCCCTTGACTGGAATTGAACCTGGGACCTTTCAGTCCTCAGGTCGATGCTCTATCCACTGAGCCAAACCAGTTTCGGCTGATTTTTTTTTTTTTTAAGAGAGAGTAGAAGGGAGAGAAACAGACAGAGAAAAACATGGACATGAGAGAGACACATCGATTAGTTGTCTCTCCCGACCTGAAACCTTTTAGTCCTCAGGCTGACAATCTTACCACTGAACAACCAGCCTGGGCCCTTTTGTTTTCTGTAGTAACTAAGTTTTATACTGCTTTATGAATAAGCTTTAAAAAAAATTGTCTATTGTGTGGATGAATGCATTCTCAAGGATTATACTTGTGCAATTATATCTTTTTTATGTTCCTCCTCACAGCAAAATTTCTTAAAAGAGTTGTGTACATCAAGCATGTCAAACTCTCAGCCCACGTGCTACATGCAGCCCACAACAAATATTTTTGCAGCCCAGTCAATATAATGGTGTGCAAGAAACGTTTTAATAAAAATTTTGTAACTTACTTTTTACAATATCCTGTTATACATAATTATTAATAATGAACTACAACATTCACTAATGACTGTTTACTATAATCGTGTTACATTCATTGTCCTTATACGCCTTATGGGCAGACAGACAATTTCTCTCCACTAATACTTGCAGCAACTATTTTAGCAGCCGATTGCCATGTCATTAGTCTTGTACTGACTTGTTTGTTATGCACAACAGGAAATATTTTGCTTTCGGAGGACAAAAAAATAGGTTTATTTGTGTCAAGTTTATTTGTGCAGTTATTCAGTATCTAGTAATACTGTTAATGTTCAAGAAAAAAATATTAATTTTTTTATTAAAATGTTCTATTTTATGCTAATGATTACTCACTTATTTCAGCATGTCTCTATGAAAATAAACCTATGCTTCTATGAAAATTGAAGCTTTTTTTGCAGCCCACATAAACTTAAAACTTGCAAATTTATTTGATTCATGTTAGACTTTGAGTTTGATATGCTTGTGATATACACCTCATATACCATTCTCTCCTCAACACATTTTATAGGGTTTCTGAAGCATCCATCTTATATAAAAACTGCTGTTTGAAATTTTAACCCTGCTATTTGGCTTCTGCAAATGCTTGCTTGCTTAAATAATAAGGAAAATAAGACTACTCCCACTTCAAAGAGGCTGTTAAACCTTCCCCAGATAAAATTATCAGTGCTGGTACCAGGCCAGGCCTTTGGTTGAGGCCCCAGTACATAGGACCTCTTTAAGAACTTGCAAAAGTGACCAGAAACACCCCATATTTGGGAGACAAAAAAGGTAAAAACATATAAATAGGGAAAATTCCTCCATGTTGGGTCTCAGAATTTGAGAGACATTTTCCTCTGGACCCGCACGTAATAAATGTAACTCCAAACTCTCCAAGCATTGCTTGATTAATTCCAGTTCTCTGTAACATTTCTATCTCCCTTTCTTTAAAACACTGCTTTAGTTCACCAAAAATCTCACTTTTCCAGGTCTAATTATTACTCTTCTGTCTTCAACTTACTAGCCTCTCAGAAACATAGGCTCCAGCTTTTTCTTTCAGAAACACTCTCTTCACTTCTGTGACTCCATATTTTCTCCCCACACTCCCATCTCCCTTCTTTTGTTGTTTTTTTTTCTATACATTTTATTTCATTAATGAAAATTCTTAAGTAAATATAGGAAAATGTCAACACTATAATTGGCTTGGGATGTATGTACATTTTAAAAAGAAAAATTTGGAGGTATTTTTCACATTTTCAAAATGTTTCATATTAAAAGAAGAGAGAAAATTTACTTATCATTTAGGAACACTTTAACGGCCATTAGTGAACTAAAGCATATTATGATAACATTCACTTTGGACAATTTTAATCTCACAGAAGACAACTGAGACCAAGAGGAATCTAAGCTGACAAAATTTTACATATAAACTCATAATTTTCATTTTTATCAGAGATCCTCAGATCCTTACTTAAGGCTATTAAAACTTAAGAAGTCTTTTTAAAAGCAGTAAAAAGTAAAATATTATTAGAAAAAGGAAGAGAAAAAATGAAAATAGATGAAAAATAGGTCCTGGTCGGGTAGCTACATTGGTTAGAACACTGTCCTGATATGCCAAGGTAGGTTTGATCCCAGGTCAGGCATATACAAGAATCAACCAATGAATGCATAGATGAATGGAACAACACAATAAATCTCAGTCTCTTTCTCTCTTTTTCTCTCTCCCTTCCTCTCTTCCCCTTTCTCCCTTCCTCTCTCTCAAATAAAAAAATAAATTCTATAAAAATATATGTAAAACAGTATTTTATAGATATTTTCTTTTTCTTTTTTGAGGGGAAGGAACAGAGATATCCCATATGCCCTCTGCCCTGACATGTGCATAGCTTTCTTCATTGTCAACATCCTGCACCAGAATGATACATTTGTTACAACTGATGAACCTACATTAACACATCATACTCACTCAAAGTCCATAGTTTTCATTTGGGTTCACTTTTTTTTTTAATCCTCACCTGAGGATCTTTTTCTATTGATTTTTAGGGAAAGTGGAAGAGAGAGGGAAAGATAGAAACATTGATGTGAGAGAAGCACATCAATTGGTTGCCTCCTGCACTAGTGCCAACCAGGGCCTGGCCAGGAAGGAGCCTGCAACCAAGGTAAGTGCCCTTGACTAGAATTGAACCAGGCACCCTTTGACCTCTGGCCAATGCTCTAACCCCTTAGCCAAACTGGCTAGAGCGGGTACACTTTTGATGCTGTGCACGCTATGGGTTTGGAAAAATGTATAATAATAATTCCATCATGATGATATCATACAGAGTATTTTCATTGTCCTGAAACTCCTCTGTACTCTACCTATTCATCCCTCACTTCCCATCTCTACCTTCTGACAACCACTAATCTTTTCACTGTTTCCATAGTTTTGCTTTTTTGAGAATGTCATATATTTAGAATCATAAAGTACATAGCCTTTTCGGATTGGCTTCTTGCACTTAATAATATGCATTTAAGTTTCCTCCATGTCATTTCATGGCTTGGTAGCTCTTAAATTGTAGTGATGAATAATATTCCATTGCCTGAATGTACCAGTTTATTTATCTATATCTCTACTGAAAGATGTCTTGGTTGCTTCCAAGTTTTGGCAATTATGAATAAAGCTGCTATAAGTATTTCCTTGATTTTTAAAACATTATTTTCCTTCAGAATTAAACATAGAATCAACCAGCTCACTTCCAATATGTATTCAAACTAGAGTGAAGAGGTACCTCTTTTGATCTACTTCATGCTCTCTTCATCTTTGCTTTAATTGCATTATTGCTAATATTAGCATATTAATTTTCCTTATCTCTCATTTATTTATTTTAAACAATGTAAGAAAATGAAATAAAATACTCAAATGGATCTACAAACAAGTGTCAATATAGTCCATAAATGGTTGTTTTATAAAAACTGTCAGGCCGAAAATGGTTTGGCTCAGTGGATAGAGCAGATTGAAAGGTCCCAGGTTCCATTCCGGTCAAGGGTGTGAACCTTGATTGTGGGCACATCACCAGTGGGGGTTATTTGGGAGGCAGCTGATTGATGTTTCTCTCTCATCGATGTTCCTAACTCTGTCTTTCTCCCTTCCTCTCTGTAAAAAATCAATGAAATATTAAAAACAAAAACTGACAGGTTGACTGGTAGGGAAAGATGGCTTGATTTCAGTTGTCAGATGAAAGTCTAAACTTGAAACAAGAAAAGTGGTTTGAGGATAGTAGACTAAAGGTCAAGGTCCACAGAGCACAGACACAGGGTAGGGCAAACAGTTGTTTGTATGGAAAATAATACAATAATTAATAAATAGTAATGCAAGAATAAATTCTGTATTTTTGCTTACTCATAACTGATGCCCACCCTGTATGTACTAGACATAGCTTGCCTGGTTGTTTTGAAAAATGAAAAAGTACACACATATACACACCAGTTGGTGTAAGGTGTGGAAACTTCGAGTTCAGAATTTGGCCTAAATTTAGAGAGAGTGGTATCTCTCACTGGATACTAGCAGACTAACACAGTGTAATTCTGAACTTTGCATAGATATTTGACATGGGGAAAAATGCATCCTTACAGACTAACTCATTTCAAGAGATGAAACACCATGCTTTCTGACATAAACTACCAGCTTTGGGCCAGAGGGCAGCTGCACTTTCCCATTTGCTTCTTATATAAAAAGACCACCTTATCTTTGTTCCTCCATCTGGTAGACTGTGGTCAGTAGTAAGCATTGTCACCAGCGAAACCCAATGCAGGCAATAAGAAACAATATCCTTAATTACCAGAGCTGAGGCATAGCCAAATGTCAGGAATCAAGAAAGTACCTATAGTTGAGTCAATAAAAGATTAGCCATCAGTGTAGTAAAAATGAGTCAATATACAAGCCAACTAGCTGGCTGATCCTGAGTCCACATGTGAGGTGATCAACAACATGTGGTTGTCACGGAAGACAAGTGAAGGACTAGACATGACAGGCAGGGTTTACCACTCTCTCTGCTGGAATACCTCACCATTTCTCTGTTGCTTTTATCACTACACTCCCAAGAAAGGACTTTCATAAGTTCTGCTTCCATTCTAGCTACTGTCCAAAGCTTGCCATACATTTCACCTGCTCCTTTTGCACAACTGCCCCTTCACTTAGTTCTTTGATGCTATTTCTTACTTTATGTAGATTTTTCTAGCCTATCTCATTTCCCTTCTTTGTAAAAAATGTCTTTTACATTTTTCTTTGTTTGTTTTTTAAATATATTTGCTGAAACTAGTTTGGCTCAGTAGATAGAGCATTGGCCTTTGGACTGAAAGGTCCCAGTTTCAGTTCTGGTCAAGGGCACCTATCTTGGTTGAGGGCACATCCCTAGTAGGGGGTGTGCAGGAGGCAGCTGATCTATGTCTCTCTCTCATTGATGTTTCCAACTCTCTATCCCTCTACTTTCCTTCTGTAAAATATCAATAAAATATGGGGGGCGGGGTGGACCTGACTGGCCAAGCTCCCATGGCTGCTCCTCCCAGCCACCCGCCCCTGATCAGCCTCTCCCACCTAGATCAGACTGTAACCCCTTCCCCAGCCAGTCCCTGCTCCTAATTGCTCCCCGAATCCCAATAGAGGGTGGGGTTGGCTGGCCAACCTCTTCAGCCCCTCCCCCTGCCCAGCCCACCCTTGATCAGCCCTTGCAAAGCCTTGGTTCCCTTGGTGGTATCTGTTCCAGGAAGCCATGAGTCCCTATATTTACCTGCCTGTCTCCCTAATCTTGGGAGTGGTGACTATTTGCCCTAGGTCTTCCCTCACTTACAAATGCAAGAAGAGTTTTCTCTTCTCTCTCCCTCCTCCTCCTCTCTTTGACATCTACTCTCTCCCTAGAATTTATCTTATTCAATGCCATGGATCTTCTTGTTGGTGTTTGTTTTTTCTCTCCCAGATTTGCACAGAGATGGCTTCTTATTGATTTTCCTATTTCAGCTCAAGAATATTCTCTAAACAAGCCTTTCTACCTGGCCAATTTAAATCAAGGCTCACCACCTCCAAGTATTTGTTCTCCTCCTATTTATTTTCTTCATAGCCTTCATCAAACTTGAACTTACCTTCTTTATTTATTTACTTTGGTACTGTCTTTCTCCTACTATTCGAATGTAAACACTGTGAGAATATAAACCTTATGTGCCTTGTTTATCATTGATTCCAGTGCTTTGAGGGGAATGATGTTCCAAAAGTATGTTCAAAAACGATTCATGATTTATTTAATTATTTTGCTATTGTTGAACTTTTAGTTGTTTCTAAATGCTGTTGTAATAAGAACTACTACTCTGCTAAACATATTTGTACTTAATATTATCTATGATGGCTTTTTCTCTTGATAATCTTGTAAGTGGAATTCCTATAAGTAAAATTATTGCATAAAAGAGGATGAACATTTGTTGTTGTTGTTAATCTCACCCTACGATATTTTTCTATTGATTTTTAAATTTTTTATTGATTTCAGAGAGGAGTGGAGAGAGGGAGAGAGATAGAAACATCAATGATAAGAGAGAATCATTGATTAGCTGCCTCCTGCATGCCCCCCACCAGGGAATGAGACTGCAACCTGGGCTTGTGCCCTGACTGGGAATTGAACCATGACCTCTTGGTTCACAGGTGACTCAACCACTGAGCCACATGGGTCGGGCTCATTTGCTTTCTTGAGTGGGAGAGAAATTAGTAGTGTTAGTGTTTATCCATTGGTTACAGTAATGTTTTCCACAGAAATATAAAGTGAGTTATATCTGCAATTTTAAATTTTGTAATATCCATGTCAAAAAGTAAAAAGGAATAAGTGAAATTGGAATTAAGATATTTTTAAACCAAATACTATCATTTCAACATGAAATAAATGTAAAACAATCATTCATGAGACATTTAAAATTTTTGTTTTATAGTGTTTGAAATCCATTGTCAATGTTACATTTACATGCAATTTGGACCACATGTATTTAAAGTCCTCAAAATCCTCAAGCAGATAGTCTTACTAAATTAGAGAACACATGGTCTACAGAATGTTAGAGCTTTTATGGGTGCAAGGCAATGAATATTGCACTTACCCGGCTACTATTTTCCTGTAATTGGAAGAATGTTTTTGGTAGGTATCTTAGTTTGGTTTTGCACAGCAGCAGACCCTGAGATAAGGATTTTGGAGGTGACCCCAGGAAAACACTTGTAGAGAATGGAAGAGTAAGACAGAGAAAGGAAGGAAGGCAATACAGGGTATATTAGCAAGGAAGTTACTGCTTAGGCAACTGGATTCCATTCTGTTGGGTAATACTGGAGAGAGCATTATCTCAACAGAGGGGCAAGGGCATTGGCACATTGGTTGGGGGTTGATTACAGAGTTTTGGCTTGCCTTGTACATAGGCCCAATGTGCTTCGATAGCCAGAAAAAGGACCTTAAGCAGAGTTACAGATAAGCAGTAAGCTGCCTTAGTCCTGGAGTGATGCCCAGAGTATTCAAACTGGGAAGTGATAGTTTCAGCTACAGCAGGTCACACAATCCAAGTAGAGACATTACTAGCTTCACAAATCCCAGAGACTTAATGCCACCAAGACTGTTTTCTATACCTCTCATCTTGTTCACTTCTGCATCCCTAGCAGCTCCTGGGACAGTTTTTGGTGCACGAGGTGTTTAATTAACAGATGACTTTCTTTTGTGTGCCTGCTTTGTTTTTTCAGGCCTCTCCATATACATGGGCACCATGCTACTAGCAGTTATGGGTCAGAGACTTATAACTCCCTAGTAAGAGAGGAACATGATGTTTTCCCTTTCTAGCTCCAGAAAACAAACACACAATCAAACAAACAAACAAAAAACTCAAGGGAGAAAGCCAGTTGGCCTGGCGTGGGCCATGATCTTATCATCTCTGGGTCAATCCCTTTGGACACAGGCATGGCATATTATGATTGGCTAGATTTGGATGCGCATCCTGAGGTGACAGACAGGTGAAAGCTATTCCTAGAAGGTGAAGTGACTGAACAATTGTCACCATATTTGGAACTGATGATACCTGCTGGAGTATGTCTAAATTGTGAATGCCATTTGTCTTGGTATTTATTTTGGTAGAAAATGCTTGAAGACCAGCACTCTTTTAGTTGAATCATGTAGAGCTGGCACCTGAATTATTAGTCCTATACATACTGCAGATTAAACATTTGAAACCTTGGCTATTTGAGGGGGATCCTGTAGTACTCTAGTAATTTGTACTTTGTAAGGTCCCAAATTTGTATCACATGCCCCTGAAGTTTATTTTGGAATTAATTGTCAAATACAACAAGACTGTATCTCTCTGTACATGTTAGTTTAAATAAAATATATTTATATTGATTTCTGAGAGAAAGGGAGAGATAAAAACACCAATGATGAGAGAGAATCATGGATCGGCTGCTTCCTGCATGCCCTCCCCCCATTAACTTCCTTGCTAATATACCCTGTATTGCATGTGCCCTGACCGAGAATTGAACTGTGACCCCCCCTGGTTCACAGACGGATGCTCAACCACTGAGCTACTTTGGCTGGACTCAGTCAACCTTACTAGAGTAAATAACTGACTTCATTCACTTGGCACAATATTTTCAATGTTCATCCATGTTGTAGAATGCATCAGTATTTTATTCCTTCTTGAAGACTGTCAAATAATATTCCATTGTATGTAATACCACACCTTATTTATCCAATTATCCGTTGATGGACACTTAGTCCCCACACCTCCAACACTTTTTAGCTTTTATTAAAAATGTTGCTATGACATGTGTAATTTTTTTTGTGTGAATACTTTAATTTATCTTGGGTAGATACCTAGGAATGGAATTTCTGGGTTATATGGTAATATTGCTATTGTCTCATTTCACATTACTACAGCAATATATGAGGATTCTAACTTTCCCACATTCTTTCTGATATTCCTTATTGTCTTTTTAGTTATAGTATTGAACTATTTATAGACCCTGCAGACTGAAGGATCTTGGGTTCAGTTCTGGTCAAAGGCACATGCTCAGGTTGTGGGCTCAGTCCCCAATAGGGAGCATGCCGGTCAATGATTCTCTCTCATCACTGATGTTTCTATTTGTCTCTCCCTCTCCCTTCCTCTCTGAAATCAATAAAAATATACTAAAAAAAAAACAACCCAGCTGAGACTGGTTTGGCTCAGTGGATAGAGCGTTGGCTTCCGGACTGAAAGGTCCCGGGTTCGATTCTGGTCGGGGGCATGTACCTTGCTTGCGGGCACATCTCCACAGTGGGGCGTGCAGGAGGTGGCAGATTGATGTCTCTCTCTCATCGATGTTTCTGACTTTCTATCTCTCTCCCTTCCTCTCTGTAAAAAAAATCAATAAAATATATTAAAAACAAAAAAACAAAAAACAAAAAAACAACCCAAAAACCAAGTGCAGATAGAGCTTTGTAAATTCTGTGCTTGGCCTAGTGGTCATGCACCCAGAAGACATTCACTAATCATTTGTTGAATGAATGAAAAAAGCCTCTACCCTTTTATTTGTATGTTACCTTAGGTTTTAAAAGTGCACTCACAAGTTGTAAGGCTCATAATAATCATACAGGAAGTAGGAAGAGTAGTCTGGGGCAGTCTGACAAAGGAAGTCACTAGACTTCTAACTTTAGTAAGTGATTCGTCTCTGAAGTAGAATTGGTAGCTGAGCATTTACAGCAAGCATGTCAAACTCAAAGGCTAACACGGGCCGAATAAACAAGGTTACGTTTATGTGGGCTGCAAAAAAAACAAAAGCTTCAATTTTCATAGAAACTTTGGTTTATTTTGAGAAGTAATGATAGCAATGATAAGCAATGATGGCAATGAAAGCAAGGATAAAATTAACGTTTTCTTCCTGACACTTGGCATCTCTTCTCTTCTACTATCTTTCCTACTTCGAGGGGAATCTTGTTTATAGTGATTACTTTTAAAACTGACCCAAGATGAATGCCAGGAATTATGGATCTGACAGGAGACTTATCTCCTTTCATAATTGGAAATAACTGCTTACACCATTCTATTGGCTGGGCCACAGAAATATTGTGGGCTGCATGTGGCCGGTGGGCTGTGAGTTTGACGTGCTTGAGTTACAGGGCTGGAAAGTTTAGGGAAGTTCGAAGAGAACTTTAAAATCAGGCGAGAGATGATTATTTAGGTTTATAAACTGCATTATCTGAGAAAGAGCTAACATATACAGATAGGTAACTGAATAATCACAGATTTCTTATAATATTCAGTTCTAAATATATCTTTCTGTAATTGAAATTCTCAAACATACATGAAATATCAAGAAAATAGTATAATAGGGAGGTGAGGGGGGTGGTATGAAAAAATTTGAAGAAAACAGCCAAAGAACATACAGTGGTACCTCGAGATATGAGTTTAATTCGTTCCGTAACCTTGAGGCGTGGGAAACTATGAGACGCTCGAGTCGCGGTAAACTGGTGGGTCGTGTGCAGCTGGTCGATCCGAATGATTACTCCTATCTCAAATGTTGCTCGTATTTCAAAGCAAAAATAGCTCATATCTCAAAAATCTCGTATGTTAGGGCACTCGTATCTCGAGGTACCACTGTATATGTATAGCACGTGGACACAGACAACAATGTGGTTAGAGCCAGAGAGAGATGGGGGAGGGGTGAGGGAGGAGGGTCTGGGTAAAGGGACATCTGTAATAATCTCAACAATAAAAATTTTAAAAAGTATAATAACCCATAACTCATCTTTTAAAAATTACTAACAATTTGCCTAATAAAAAAATATTTACATACAGTCAGGCTTTCTTTAAAAGCCATTTCCCTCCTACAGTTTTATTGAGGTATAACTGACAATTAAAAATTATATTTATTTAAGTTGTACAACCACATACTTACTATACATATACATTGTGAAATATTCACAACCAAGCCAGTCAACATACCTGCCACTTAACATCTTAACCATTTCCCTTTTTTATGTTGAGGTCATTCAACATTTACTCCCTTAGCAAATTTTAAATACATACTGTTGTCAACTATAGTCACATTGCTGTAAACTACTAGTAGGTCTGAGAGTACTTTAGCCGAGGCACATGGGTAATTATCATAGAAGAATAAAGTAATTCTGTAAACATCATCAACATGTAACCTCTGATCTTTTATTTGGGGTTGAAGGGAAGAAAAGCTGCTTAGGACACAAAATAGAGACTTATTGGTGGGAGCGCGAGATTTTGTTCTTTCAGTCCAATTTCTTTTTATTTTTTATTGTTTAAAGAAGTGGTCAGCAAACTCATTAGTCAACAGAGCCAAATATCAACAGTATAACTATTGAAATTTCTTTTGAGAGCCGAAAACTGACTTCTGCGCATGGGTCACGAAGCTTTCTTTTCTTTCTTTCTTTTTTAAAATAAATCTTTATTATTCAGTTTATTACAGATGTTCCTCTTTTTTTTCGCCCATAGCTCCCTTCCACCTGATTCCCCACCCCCTACCCCATGCCCTTACCTCCCACCACTGTCCTCACCCACAGGTGTCAGATTTTTGTTCAATCTCTTCCTGCACCCCTCACCCCTTTCCCCTTTCTGTGCTCCTGATTCTATTATATTCACCAATTTATTCTGTTCATAGAATTTTTTATTCATTTGATATTTATTTATTTATTTATTTATTTATTTATTTATTTATTTATTTATTTCCCCCTGGCTCAGGGGCTGAGCGTCCTCGACTTCTGAACCAGGGGGTCACAGTCGAACCAGGGGGTCACAGTTCGGTTCCAGGCAGAGCACAGGCCGGGCTGCGGGCTGGATCCCCGGGAGGGGCGGGAGGAGGAGGGAGTGCAGGAGGCAGCGACCCACGATTCTCTCTCCTCATGGATAGTCTCCCTCGCTCGCTCCCTCTCCCCTCCTCTCGCTCTAAGAATAAAAATCATTTAAAAACATCTTTTGCCGAGACCGGTTTGGCTCAGTGGATAGAGCGTCGGCTTGCAGACTGAAAGGTCCCGGGTTCGATTCCGGTTGGGGGCATGTACCTTGCTTGCGGGCACATCTCCACTGTGGGGCGTGCAGGAGGCGGCTGATCGATGTCTCTCTCTCATCGATGTTTCTGACTTTCTATCCCTCTCCCTTTCTCTCTGTAAAAAATCAATAAAATATATTAAAAAAAAACACACACACACACAAAAAATCTTCTTTTTAAAAAGCAGACTCTCTGCTTGTCCCCTGACCCCCGGAGCAGCCTGCACCATGGAGGGCTGGGTGTGTGTGTGTGTGTGTGTGTGTGTCTCTGGTCTCGGGGTCCAGAGCAGCAGCCACGAGTCAGAGCCGGGCCGGCTGGAGACCAGACGGTGGAGGGAAGGCGCCTCAGAGGGGCTGCAGGCAGGACGGTTTGGGGGGGTTTGTGTGGAACATTCCGGAAGCCCGGCCTCTAGCTGTCCGCCGGCGCCAGCATCTGCCGCACGTAGCGGGCCCCGTTGCCGCCATGGCGCTGGGCCTGGGTGGCCGCGAAGGCCTCGCTGCCGCCCATCACGGCGCGGTGCAGCGGGGGCGTGTGCCTCCGCTTCCCCGGCTCTGCAGGGCGCCCTGACCTTCCAAAGTCGCCCCGGAGGTCCTTCCTGAGGACCATCTGGCCGCGGCGCAGGCGCAGCTCCGCGTGGCGGGCGCCCGAGACCTTGGGGTACTTCTCCCCCAGCTTCTTCACGTCCCCGGGCGGCGCCCGGCGGGGACCGGCCGCTGGAGGACCTGGTCCGGGAAGGGCACCAGCTGGTGGGTCTCCCCGGGGGCGCTGTCCACGGCCTCGGTGGCCGGCAGGTCCAGCTCCGGGGCCGCGCACAGCCGGGCCAGGGCCTCCGCCGTCGTCGGCCTCATGAGCGCGTCCCCAGGGGGACAGGTCCGGGAGGAAGGAGTTTTTTTTTTTTTTTTAATATATTTTATTGATTTTTTACAGAGAGAAAAGGAGAGGGATAGAGAGTGAGAAACATCGATGAGAGAGAGACATCGATCAGCTGCCTCTTGCACGCCCCCTACTGGGGATGTGCCCACAACCAAGGTACATGCCCTTGACCGGAATCGAACCTGGGGCCTTTCAGTCCGCAGGACGACGCTCTATCCACTGAGCCAAACCGGTTTCGGCGGGCCATGAAGTTTTAATCACGCCGTACGTGTGTGCCCCCACGTGGTATTTTGTGGAAGAGCCACACTCACGCGGCCAAAAAACTGCAATATGACTCTCGAGCCGTGGTTTGCCAACCACTGGTTTCAAATATTACATTTGTCTTCTTTTTCACCGATTGACACCCCTCCCCAAAACTCATGCCCTCCAGGACAAGCCCCCACAGCCCTATGTTCCTGTCCATTGGTTATGCTAATATGCATGCATACAAGTCCTTGGGTTGATCTTTTACCCCTTCCCACACCCCCACCTGCCTTCTCTCTGAGGCTGCACTGTCTGATCAGTGTTTCTTAGTCTCTGGATCTACTTTTGTTCATCAGTTTATGTTGTTCATTATATTCCCCCATATGAGTGATATCATGATATTTATATTTCTCCAACGGGCTTATTTCACTTAGCATAATGCTCTCTAGGCCCATCCATGCTGTTGCAAATTGTAAAAGTTCCTTCTTTTATCATAGCAGCGTAGTATTCCATTGTGTTGATGTACAACAGTTTTTTAATTCACTCATCTGCCGATGGGCACTGAGGCTGTTTCCAAATCTTAGCTATGATAAATTGTGCTACTATGAACATAGGAGTGCATATATCCTTTCTGATAGGTGTTTCTGGTTTCTTGGAATATATTCCCATAAGTGGGATTCCTGGGTTGAATGAAAGTTCCATTTAAAAAATTTTTGAGGAATCTCCATAACGTTTCCCACAGTGGCTGCACCAGTCTGCATTCCTACCAGCACTGCACGAGGGTTCCTTTTTCTCCACATCCTCACCAGCACTTGTCGTTTGTTGATTTGTTGACAGTCTAATTTCAAACAGTGGGTTCTGGGCTCTTTTCATGCACACTGACTGAGAAATGCTCACCTGTCTAAATTCAAATAACAGACTCAGAGAGAGAAGTATGGCAAAACTGATACTTTTAATGCGTTCTGGAGAGCGGGTGTCCATCCAGTTGTATTGGCATACATGGAGTATCCCACAATAGCTTATTTATCCAACCCCTCCTCCTGTTCCTCATTGGCTGAGTATAGTGGTACCTTGAGATATGAGTGCTCTAACATACGAGATTTTTGAGATACGAGCCATCGAGCGAGTGATTTTTTGCTTTGAAATACAAGCAACATTTGACATACGAGTAATCGCTCGGATCTGCCAACTGCACACGACCCACCAGTTTACCACAACTCGAGCATCTCATAGTTTGCATGCCTCAGTCAGTGTGCTTGTTTACCTTGTTGTTGAAGCACCTTTTGTGCATTTACATACTTTTATCACACTTCTTTTTATAACCATGGGTCCGAAGAAAGTGAGTGGAAAGGTCAGTGCT
This sequence comes from Lasiurus borealis, assembly GCA_004026805.1. Classification (NCBI taxonomy): domain Eukaryota; kingdom Metazoa; phylum Chordata; class Mammalia; order Chiroptera; family Vespertilionidae; genus Lasiurus; species Lasiurus borealis. Next base: position 541 of record PVJN01013977.1, on the reverse strand, counting down.
CAGAAGAGGATGATGTCTATTGAATTAAAGCGTGAAATCATAGAAAAATATGAGCAAGGTGTGCAAGTGGCTGACTTGGCGAGGTACTACGGGTGTAGTACTTCAACAATATGCACTGTGCTTAAACAGAAGGAGTTGATAAAGGGTATAGCACCAGCTAAGGGCGTTACAATAATTTCTAAGCTCCGTAGCTCTCTCCATGAAAAGATGGAGAATCTACTGAGGTGTGGGTGACAGAGAAGCAGCTTAAAGGAGATACATTAACACAGGGCATCATATGCGAGAAGGTGCGAGCGATTTACGGTGATTTGCTGGAGCAGACTCCGCGCACTTCCATGGACAAAGCATCGAAAGACTCATTTAAAGCCAGTAGAGGCTGGTTTGATAACTTCAGGAAAAGGTCCAGCATTCACTCCATCGTCAGGCATGGTGAGGCAGCAAGTTCGGATGTGAAGGCAGCTGAGGATTACCTCAAAACTTTTTCCGAACTGATAGAAGCCAAAGGATATATCCCCCAGCAAGTCTTCAACTGTGACGAGAC
>PVJN01013976.1:22103-47777 GCA_004026805.1 Lasiurus borealis | reverse complement strand
TGAATATTTGAAGAATGTGTGTGAGTGGAGTCAAGCATTGGTATTTTTTTAAATAATTCTCTAGGTCAGTGGTAGGCAAACTCATTAGACAAAAGAGCCAAATATCAACAGTACAATAATTGAAATTTCTTTTGAGAGCCAAATATTTTAAACTTAAACTTCTTCTAATGCCACTTCTTCAAAATAAACTCGCCCAGGCTGTGGTATTTTGTGGAAGAGCCACACTCAAGGGGCCAAAGAGCCGCATGTGGCTTGCGAGCCACAGTTTGCCGACCATGGCCCTAGGTGATTTCAGTGTGCAGTAAATTTGGAGAACATTGGATTAATTATTCAGTCTTTAGTCAAATGAGTCTCTACTTATTCATAGATTGTATCAAAGACAGCTGGTCAGCTCTAAAAGACAATACTGGACTAACTTAACCTGAGATTTTGATTCAGGAGGTCTGGAAATATTTATACTTTTTAAATTAAAAAATAATTTTAGATTGTAAGTAAATTAAATTTCATATTAATTATAAAGAAATTAATTATAAGTAAACTGATATATTCTATATAATAAAAGCCTAGGAATCAAATGGCGGGACAACAAGAATGACCCGTCAACCAGTCACTGTAACGTGCATTGACCACCAGGGGGTAGTCGCTCAAGACAGGACCTGCCCCTGTTGGTCAGTTCGCTCTACAGTGGAAAATTGAGATAGTGGAGCTCCCACAGCAGGCTGATCCCCACAGGCCACGCCCCTCTCCAGTGCACGAATCCCATGCACCAGGGCTCTAGTAAATTAATAAATGGACATAACTTTAGAAGTTAAATAGTATATAAGTTCTGCCTATACCTTCCTGTTTTAGAATATTATTCCCTAAAGACAACTATTTTCAGATTTTATCTTTTTATTCTGGCATTAATGTTTCTCCATGTGTTATAATAATTATGCTTAAAATTACTATGATTTCCTGACTTTCCAATTTAGAAATTATCTTTTGATTTTCTACTATACAAGATGAAGATTTAGTACCTGCTTTCTCCCTTGTGAATCCCTTGTCCACCAATACATACTTTCCTTTTCTCTTTTTCTCTTAACATAGTTATCTCAAAATTTTTGGTTAAAGCAATCTTCAGTGTGCATATTATTATGATTACATAAGTGTTATTTACAGTTAATCTGTGGAATATCCTTTGATTACAATTTCTTACTTACACAACTGCCTCCTCCCCATCCCGCACACAAACCCTATTTGCCTCTATCCATTCACTCAGATTTTGCATCAGTAACTTATTCATCCCTAAACTCCATTATCAAGGGGAAATTTACTTCACAGTTAGTTATAGCACATCAGTAACATTTTTTTTCTTGAAAACATTCCTCTCACAGCTTTTTCTCATGCTTGAATCTGGGATATGCACAGTTGCCATCTGGAATCGCTTTGTCTCTCTTCTTTGTTGGACTTTTTTTTTTTACTCGGTTTTGTTCCTCATTTCAATAAGTGGAACCCCTACTCAAGTTGCTTCCTGAGAAAAAGGTGTTTGGGAAACTTTTTTTTTTGAGACTTGCTTGTCTGAGAAGATTTTTATTTTTCCCCTCACATGTGATTGATATTTAGCTTTAATGTAGAATTCTAGCTCATTTTTCTTTTCAGAAATTTGAAGGCTTCATTCTTTTGACTGAATTGGAGCTTCCCTTATTAGTGATGAATAATGATGTTATACCAATTCCAAATCCTTTTGAAAATAATATTTTATTGATTTCAGAGTGGGAACGAGGGGATATAGAGACAGAAACATCACTGATGAGAGAGAATCATTGATCAGCTGCCCTCCTGCATATTCCACACTGGAGATTGAGCCTGTAATCCAAGGATGTGCCCTGACTGGGAATTGAATTGTGACCCCCTGGTTCATAGGTCTATCGATGCTCAACCATTGAGACACATTGGTTGGGCTTTCCTCTATTTTAAAAATTTGTCTTTTTAAAAAATATATATTTTTTATTGATTTTTTTTACAGAGAGGAAAAGAGAGAGAATCAGAAACATCAATGAGATAGATACATCGATCAGTTGCCTCCTGCACAACCTCTACCTAGCGATGTACCCGCAACCAAGGTACGTGCCCTTGACTGGAATGGAACCTGGGACCTTTCAGTCCGCAGGCTGATTCTCTATCCACAGAGCCATTTTGGTTTTGGCAAAATTTGTCTTTTGAATATACTTTTTTTTTTATATTTCTTCAATGTTATCATCTGATCTTTCCTTTGAATTAAAAATATTCTGGTATATTCTTAATTTCTAAGAGCTCTGATCTGAATATTTTAGAATGCCTCCTGTTCTCGTTTTCATTTGTGAACTATTTTATCCTTTAAGGATAATAATTATAGGTTTAAAAAATTTGTTTTCCTTCTCATCCAAACATTCTGTTTCTTGGAGTCCCATTCCTTCATTCATATATTTAAATCTTTCAAAATGGAAGCATTCTTTAAATGTCTGATGATTCTTGGCTGTCCATTCATACTTAAGAGTGGACTACCTGTGTGTGTGAGGTGGGAGTAGTGGACTCCTGGGCTTCACTGTAGGAGATCAGGTACCCTCCACATTGCTATGTCATTCAATAATTTTGATGTATAGTCAGGTTAATAACTATGTTTATAGTCTGTTGCTATCTCACTTCAAAGTGGCATCTCATATCAAAATTTTATGATGATAAATATAGAACAGTGGCTTAATTTGTGGAGCCAAATACAGTTTGAAAGTGCAAACTTTGGTAAGTATTATTTCATTTACAGGTATTATTGTTTTATAGATGAGGAAACAGTTCCGATAGGCTCAATTACTTACATAGTCATAGCAAGTATGATATTACTGAGGATTTAATTCAGATTTTTACTTTAAATGCCATGATTAATCTATTATAGTGGTTAAGATTTTTGAAACTACTTTGTGTTTAATATTTTAACTTCATTTATTTTAGAGACATAATAATAGGTTAGATTTCTATAGTTTTTAATTTTTGAAGTTCATTTACACCAGTTTTCTATTTCTCCCCTGAATATATCTTTTTAAGATAGAAAGGATTAGGTGGCTATATATTTTAATCATAACATAATTGTTTTTGAACATGTGATTATTTTCTCCTCAGACTGTGGGTTATGACAGTCAATGCACTTCAACCTTCAATAAAGTTTGTTCGACAACAAAAGTATACTCAGAATGACCTGATGATAGATCCTCTCATTGTTCTAAGATGTGATCAGAGGGTACACAGGTATGTGTCATTTGAATTTCATTTTTATTAAAGGGTTTCACTTTGGAGGGTCAAAGAAATACAATTTAAACTTCTATCTAAAGTTCTTCTAGAAACTGGTTCTTGTGGTATGATCTGTGAGATAGGTGTTTTTTTTTAAGTTATCTTTGTTCATGAACTATATTATATATTCTATTAAACTATATATTCAGTTTAATATTTAATATGTGATTAATAAACCTAGCCTTAAAGAAATATCATTCTTGAATTGGCAACCCTCAATAATGGCTGTATTTTCTCTCAGAACAAGAGTAGTAAAGAATAATACCATTTCTGTTAGCATTGTTGAAAAGGCTTTTAAAGAAATTGAATTATTGTGAACCATTACATGCATTACAACTGTGATCTTTCTAGCATCCTCACTTGCGATGTTAGCTTCACTGAGTCCATATTTGTCTAGATTTCCTTGCCAATTGTCAAACTTAATTATTTTGAAGTGGCTTCACTTCAAAGGGCATAATTAATTCTCATCAATGTTTGAATTTTTAGTTGCTAAATAATATCAAAGATATATAAGTTGAGTTCCTACCTTCTAAGTGATTGTCACCTGCATAAGACAAATAAATGGAAAGTTAAATAATGTGGTCACAGGTTAGATGAATGATATAGTAAGAGAATGCTGTTAAAAATTTCAGGAAAGATGAGGAAGTCAGACCTAAATAGTATTTTATTTTATTTTTTAATAAATCTTTATTCAAATTATTACAATTGTTCCTCTTCTTTTCCCCCCACATAGTTCCCCTCCACCTGGCTCCCACCCCACCCTCTGCCTTTACCTTGCCCCCCCCTACTGTCCTCATCCATAGGTGTATGATTTTTGTCCAGTCTCTCTCTGCACCCACCCTCACCTCTTCCCTCCTGAGAATTATCAGTCCACTCCCTTTCTATGCCCCTAATTCTATTATAAATACCAGCTTATTCTGTTCATCAGATTTTCAATTCACTTGTTGATAGATATGTATTTGTTGTTCATAATTTTTACCTTTACAGTTTTCTACTTCCTCTTCTTAAAGAATATCTTTTAGCATTTCATATAATACTGGTTTGGTGCTGATGAACTTCTTTAGTTTTTTCTTATCTGTGAAGCTCTTTATCTGCCCTTCAATTCTGAATGATAGCTTTGCTGGGTAGAGTAATTTTGGTTGTAGGCTCTTGCTTCTCATCACTTTGAATATTTCTTACCACTCCTATCTGGCCTGCATAGTTTCTGTTGAGAGATCATCTGACAATCCTATGGGTGCTCCTTTGTAGGTAATGAACTGTTTTACTCTTGCTGCTTTTAATGTTCTCTCTTTGTCTTTTGCTCTTGGCATTTTAATTATGATGTGTCTTGGAGTGGTCCTTTTTGGATTCCTTTTGTTTGGAGTTCTGTGCACTTCCTGGACTTGTAAGTCTATTTCTTTCACCAGGTGGGGTAAGTTTTCTATCATTATTTCTTCAAATAGGTTTTCAGTATTTTGCCCTCTCTCTTCTTCTGGCACCCTCATAATTCTGATGTTGGTACGCTTGAAGTTGTCCCAGAGGCTCCTTACACTATCTTCACATTTTTTTTTTCTTTTTTCTTTTTTCTTTCCAAGTGGAGTGTTTTCTGCTTCTTTGTATTTCAAATCTTTGACTTGATCTTTGTGTTCCTTTAGTCTGCTGTTAGTTCTCAGTTTAATATTTTTTATTTCAATCAGTGTATGTTTAATTTCTAGTTGATTCTTTTTCATTTCCTCTTGGGTCTCGCTAAATTTATCCATCTTTTCTAGGAAATCCTTAAAAAACCTTATAACCATAGTTTTGAACTTTAAATTCAGTCATTTGTTTTCCTCCATTTCTTTAATTTCTGATCTGTTCTTTTGTCTCTGCATATTTCACTGCTTCTCAGAGTTGGTAGAGTAGCTTTGTGTGCTAGGTGTCCTATATATGGGCCAGTAGTTCCACCTCCCCAGTTACCTGAGGTGGACACTCTTGGTGCACCCCTTTGTGGACTGTGTGCACAGTCTTGTTGTAGTTAAGTCTTGATTGTTGTTGGTATCATTGGAGGAATTGACCTCCAACCCAACTGGTTGTGAGAATCAGATGGGTGTGCACCTGGAGAACTTCTGTGCTGGACTCCGCCTTAAGACTTGTAAGATTGCATCAGCCTCTGTGCTGGACTTGGATGTGGTGGAGTCTCAGGGATAAGCAGACAGCCTTGGCTTCCTGTCAGCCCTGCCCTACACGGCAGTCCTTGGGTCTTAGTGCCTCTGGGTAATCACTACAGCCCTCTCTGTGCGCAGGTGTCTTTAAACTTCTGCCTTTCGTGCACACGTGAGCCTCCAGACCTCTGCCATTCTGGCTCCCCTGAGTTTCTGTGCGCTCTAGTGACTTGTATGAGTCTGGGTCCCCAGGGTCTCGCCCAAAACTGGGGTTCAGTGCAGACGGACCTGGATTTCAGTGTTATTGGGAGATTCTGTTTTCCTCCTGCTAGAGAAAGCCAGCAGCACAATCAGCAGTCAGCGCTCTGTGTGCGCACTTTCACATGCCCCCAGACCTCTGTCTTTTGCGGCTCCCCTAAGTTTTCCTGCACTCCATCTTTTTCACAACCTCCAGACTCCCCTGTATGAGTCTTGCCCAGAACTGGGCTTCAGTGCAGTCAGAAGTGGGGTTCAGTGCAGTTGGAATTTTCCGTCTCCCTCACGCTAGACCAGTGGTTCTCAACCTTCCTAAGGCCGTGACCCTTGCATACAGTTCTCATGTGGTGGTGACCCCCAACCATTAAATTTTGCTACTGTTATGCATTGTGATGAAAATATCTGCATTTTCTGATGGTCTTAGGCGACCCCTGTGAAAGGGTCGTTTGACCCCCAAAGGGATCGCGACCCACAGAATGAGAACTGCTGCGCTAGACGAAGCCAGTCAGACCCACTGCCTGTCCTCTCCCCGAGCGTGTCTCTGTACCTCGGCTTTTTACAGCTCCTCTGAGTCTTCGTAAGTTCCTCTCTTTAATTCTAGTTGTAGAATTTGCACTCAGCCAGTTTTCCTGTGGTTCAGGATGATGTCCATTCTGTCTTTTAATCGTAGTTTTAAAATTGTTGTGCGAGGCAGCAGTTTAGGTGTTCACGTATGCTGCCATCTTGGTTTCTCCCTGAGTAGTATTTTAAAGGATAAAAATAGGATTTAGATGAACAGACTATAATGGCGGTGGTTAGGGGATCAGGGAAGATATTGTGGCAAAAGAATAGTATAAACAAAAGTGTAAAAGCAAGAATAAAAAGGACTAGTGTGGAAGGGTAAGTTTTTAAGAACAATTTTACGGGCTTAGTGAAGTGCAGCCGGCTGCTTCTTGTAACCAAAGCAGGTAGGCACGGGCAGGCCACGGCGTGTAAGAAGGTGCTGCTGTGGCTGATTGCCGAGCTGCCCTGGACTACGAGATGCTGACGCGGCCTTACTCAATATAACAATATAGAGATATTGTTACTGTGTTCATCGTTTCCCATATTAGTATGCATAGTTTTACCTCATTTGTTTTAACTGTTACACAGTATTTCATATATAGATTACCAGGCCTATTCCCCAGAAACATACAGAATGTCTGGTGGAGAGTTTGGAATTTTTTTAAAAAAATGCATCTCCAGGTGATTTTTAATATTCAATTTTGAGAAACATTGTTATAGTTCACTTAACCATTGACATATTTTTTTCCCACTGTAAACACATGCATAGTTATTATAAAAAATGTAGAGATTTCATAAAAACCATTGACATACTGGTAATTATGGACATTTAAGCTTTCCCAGTGTGCCACATTGGTAAACAAAGCTTTAATGCTGTTTATGCACACATGCTAGTTCTCTTTGTGATAGACTGAGAAATGGCATTTTGGTGTTTTCTAAGGGCTTGGTTTAAAAATTTTAGTCATTACCAGTTTATTTTTTTTGTTTCTTTTTTTACAATTAATTCAGTTATTCGAGGAATGAATAACTGTACGTACTTATTTTATAGATGAGGAAACTGAGGCTCAATAAATATTTTTTCCAGGTCTAGCGGATAAAGCACTCTTGAATGCAGAGTTATCTTGCTCCAAACAAGCAAGAGTTAGGAGTGGAAAGAGTAAATATTCTGCTGCAATCTCTGTCATTTTATCAATAATAGGATATTTCTCTTTGAAGACAGCTGCTTTGCATGATCAGATCTAAAAGATTTAATGGTAGTGCCATTTTCTGCAAAAGAGAATGTTGTTTCTCTAGGGCATACATTATACATTATAGCTGGTAAAAGGAAATAAATACTCTTATATAACCTTGAAATATAGATAAATAAGACATTAAACTTTTATTTTGAGAATGAATATTTCAGTGGGAAAGTGTTACTTTTTCACTCCTTTCAGGTACTGTTCAAGTTAAACTAATTGGTCATGTTCTGGCTAATTTATACATTTATATTCTTTCTCATGTATTTTTCTTCTTTCTTTATATAGATGTCCCCCGTTGATGGATATCACTCTCCACATGTTGAATGGCTATCTTCTTGCATCCAAAGCTTACCTTAGTGCTCATCTAAAGGAAACCGCAGAGCAGGATAGGTCTTCCCAGAATAATACATTAGGTTTAGTTGGACAAAATGATGGCCCAGAAGTTACTAGAGAAGAATTGAAAAATGCATTACTGGCTGCTCAGGTAATAAAGTAAAATTTAGTAAAAAAGGGCAAGTACATCACTGTTAATATAATCAATTAAGTAAAAGGCATATTATGCTTTCTCTGTACAAAGGTGCATTCCTTATTTTATAGAATATAATATAATATAATGATGTTACCTTTGCTTCTAAATATCAGATGGACTGTATTACTAAAATCAGAAATAATATGATACTAATTTTTTTTATCCTCACCCAAAGATTTGGGAAGAAGAGGTGGGGGGGAGAGAGAGAAACAGAGAGAGAGAGAGAAACATCAATTTGAGAAATATTGATTGGTTGCCTCCTGTTCTCATCCTGACTGGGGATCAAACCTGCAACCTAGGTATGTCCCCTGACTGGAAATTGAATCTACAACCTTTTTGGTGTATAGGACGATGCTCCAACCAATTAAGACACTCAGCCAGAGCTTCATGATACTAATATAATAGACATTTAAATCAGATTTACATTTTAACAAAACATAAAACTCTGCTTCTTAAAATCAAATGGTGGCCCTAACTGATTTGGCTCAATGGATAGAATTTTGGCCTGCAGACTGAAGAAGGGTCCCAAGTTTGATTCCAGTCAAGGGTATGTGCCTGGGTTGCAGGCTCAATCCCCAGTATCATCAGTGATTCTCTCTCATCATTGATGTTTCTATCTCTCTCCCTCTTCCTACTGAAATCAATACAAACATTTTTTAAAAATCAAATGGAGCCGAAACCAGTTTGGCTAAGTGGATGGAGCATTACCCTGTGGACTGAAGAGTCCTGGGTTCGATTCCAGTCAAGGGCATGTACTTTGGTTGCAGGCACATCCCCAGTAGGGGGCGTGCAGGAGGCGACTGATTGATGTCTCTCCATCATCGATGTTTCGAACTCTGTCTCTCCCTCTCCCTTCATCTCCGTAAAAAATCAATAAAAGTATATTTTAAAAAAATCAAATGAAAAAAAATTAAATGGTGGAGACAAACAGAACAAGAAATAGATAGTATATATATAGAGTAGGGCAAAAGTAGGTTTATAGGTGTATGTGAAGCAGTTTATTCTTATGTTATTATTTACTAGAGGCCCAGTGCATGAATTCATGAACTGTTGCAGTCCCTCTGGATGGTCTATGGGGATCAGGCCCCAGCTCGCTCCTCCCGCCTTGCAACCACACAGTCCTGCATCCTCTGCCTGGCACCCACCTTGGCCTGGTGCCACCCCCTCACCTGTTCCACTATCCTGCCTATGGGGCAATCAATCAGGGACGGGCCCCCTCACCTGGCTTTCTTAGCTCCTGGGGGATGGGTGTTGGCCCTGCTCCCCTCTGCTGCCACCACTGGTCGCTGTCTGCAGGGCAATCCATGGGGCAGTTGGGCCTCCACTCACACCCGCCCTGGCCTGGCACCACCTGCTCACCTGCTTCACCATCCCGCTGAGGTCTGCTCTTGTTGGGGCCGCTAGGGGCTGGTAGCGCCTCCACTGCCACCCGCTGCCAGTGCTGTGTCACCGACACCTGCTATGTTCCACATCACCTCCTGGTGGTCAGCACATGTCATAGTGAATAGTCAAACTGCCAGTTAAGGGGACAATTTGCATATTAGGCTTTTATTATATAGGATTAACTAGAGGCCCAGTGCATGAATTTGTGCATGGGTGGGATCCAGCTGGCGTGCCCTGATTAGGGCTGATTGGGCTGGGCCAGCCAGGGGTAAGGGCTGTTAGCTGGCTAGCCCTACTCCCGATTGGGATGGGAGGGTCGATCAGGGGGTGGGGAGACCAGCCAGGGGCAGGGGCTGCAGGTGGTTGGCCAGTTGGCCCTGCTCCCTGGTCGAACTCCCAGTTGAATACCCAGTCGAGGGGACAATTTAATATTAGCCTTTTATTATATAAGATTATATTATTTTCCATATGAATAACTGTAAACCTACTTTTGCCCACCTCTGCATATCATAAAATTCAAGCAGTATTAAGTACTAAGATAACAGAAGCAGTTCAATTTTATATTTAGAAAAATTTTGTAACAATGTAGAATTTTACTGAAGCCTTAAGTAGTCATTTTGAATAGTAAAGGAGATGTGAGATAATTAAATGTAAAGAAATTTGAGGTCTGTAAAGTAGAAATATTTTCGTAGTTTACAATATGTTTTCTGAAATCTTTTCATTAGTAATAGGAAAAATAAGAATAATATAGTTCCACAATCCGTTATCTGTAATACAGATATCCCAAAGGTTATGGAAACTGAGGCTTTTTTTGGTAATGCATTGGCAGAAAAACGACCTCATTTTAACAAACTTGACCTGAATTGATGTGAAACTCTTTATGGCCGTTATTCCACATAAGGTGAATATGGTATGTTTGCTGCAGAAATATAAATATGTTTGATTATAATGTACTACCCTCATCTCTGCTGGTGGCATTTTATAATATTTCAGTAAAAATAATTCTGAGTTTGAAAATAAATCTGGCCCTTAGTTTCCAATAAGGCATTGAGAATCTTAATAGCTACCATTTATATAATGCTTACTATATACTGGGTATTATACTAAGTTCTTTATGTATATTAACTTACTTAACCTTCACAACCAACTTACAAGGTATTGAATATTATTACCTCCATTTTCAAAGGAGAATGAGACCCAGAGAGGTTAAGTGACTTGCTCAAAGTTACACTGAGCTAGGATCCAAGCCCGGGCAGTCTGGATCCAAAGAACAAATATAAACAAACAAAACATAACAACCTCAAACCAAGAATCCCACAATCCAAAAATTATGATTAAAAAGCAAAGCTAACCTTACTTTATAAGTGATTCAAATGTAAGCCTAACCTTACTTTATAATCAAGTTTTTAATGAGAAGGAATTGTTTTATTCAGACAATGTCTATCTTTTAGTGATGCATGTCATACATTAATTTTTTTACGTCTTCCTGTGAGATGAGAGTGATTATAGCTTTCCTTTATATGTAGGGTGTTAAGGAAAGCACCCCTTAAGGAACTAGTATTATATGAAATGACACTCCAGCTTGTAGACTGAGCAACATTGAGTTGCACAGGTGGAATGGATGGTAAGATAGATTTTTTCCTTGTAAAACCAGGGCCTTAAAAAGCCCATCTTCAAATTAAAAGGGAAAAAAGCTTTGGGAAGTGACTTTTAGGCATTAATTATTAGCCACCATCTTTAGAGGAATTAATTAGCTGGTAGCCAGGTGAGAAAAAGAGGAAAATACAGGATAGGGTAATACTAGGACAAGTAGGAATTTATGAGGAAGGAAAGGACATTTTAAAGTACATATATATTTTTATTGATTTCAGAGAGAGGAAGGAGGAGAGACAGAAACATCAATGATGAGAGAGAATCATTGATCGGCTGCAACCTGGGCATGTGCCTTGACAGGGAATTGAACCGAGACCTCCTAGTTCATGGGTCGGCGCTCAACCACTGAACCATGCTGGCTGGGCAGAAAGGACATTTTGGTAGAAGTCATTTTTTTTGCCTATGGTTTGTTTTGGATGTCACTAAATCAAAAACCTCTTCTAGAAGATATTCTTAAACTGGAGTCTATGGGATATGTGACCAGCCTGAATTGATGCAGTATGTTTGTTTATATATGTTAATTTTTATAAGGAGAGGATGTATAGTTTTCTTCAGATTCTTAAAAGGGTTTATTACCTAAAAAAGTTGAGACCCACTGCCCTATAGATTGCTCACTTTTCCCCTAGAAATCCTTTGTTATAATTTTAACTTCTGTTCATGGGAAAACAAAGTCACATTTGTTTCAAATAAACTTATCAGAAACTTCTTAAATTCACTGTTTTATTTGCTTGTAGGATAGTGCAGCTGTCCAGATTCTCTTGGAGATTTGCTTACCTACTGAAGAGGAGAAAGCAAAGGGTGTCAATCCAGACAGCTTGCTAAGGAATGTTCAAAGTGTTATTACTACCAGCACTCCAAATAAGGGAATGGAGGAAGGAGAAGACAATTTGCTCTGTAACCTGCGAGAAGTTCAGTGCCTTATCTGTTGTCTCTTGCACCAAATGTACATTGCAGATCCCAACATTGCTAAGCTTGTTCACTTTCAGGTCTGTTTTCAAAGAATGTTGCTTTATGGCTGAGGTTTTGTTTGGGGGGGCGGTAGAGGGTTTGAATACTAAATTAATAGGAATGATTTAGAAATGGGAGATAACACAAATAATCATGTTCCTCTGCAATATAGAGAAAAATCACATTTTTTTAGATTTTATTTCAGCCTGTTAAAGTGTTTAGATAATTTATTCTAGTGCATCAGAAAGGTGAAATGTCAGGATAGATATAGCAACTTTTACATAAAGGACGTAAAACCTTCCTTTATATTTTTATCTGCCTTGGACCTACACTTATTTTCTCTATATCTGTTCCCTCCTTTGTAGGGCTATCCGTGTGAACTTTTGCCTCTGACGGTTGCAGGCATTCCATCTATGCACATCTGTCTGGATTTCATACCTGAGCTTATTGCACAGCCAGAACTTGAAAAACAGGTAATGAGCACTTAGAGCTTTAGATAAGTTTTGATTTCTCTCCAGTCTTGCTAGTTATGTAAAACATTTAATAATTTTTTATCACTTAAAGACATTCTTCAGAAACATGTAATATTTGGATTTTTGTATTACAGATATTTGCTATCCAGTTGCTTTCTCATTTGTGTATCCAGTATGCATTACCAAAGTCACTCAGTGTGGCTCGCTTAGCTGTCAATGTCATGGGAACTTTGCTGACAGGTGTGTAGCCAACCAATATCAGTCAGAAAACTTCTAACATAGAGAGTACGTAGTTTTTCTGAATTTAGTGACATTGTTTTCTGTGTCACTAATAGGTTTAATTTATGCCATCTTCTGAAAATTTTTCTCTTACAAATATGATTTATAGTGTGGAGATGAATAGGTAGGCAAACTGTATCATTCATTTTGTGAATGACTATGGATAGGTTTATAATAAATAATAAGCTTCCCACACTTTATACATGGAATCAAATGTGCTTTCTGAATGTAATTATATCAAGAAAAAACAAATTACAATTATTACAAATGCTTAGAGTTTCAGAAAACATAGTCTTATGTATAAATAAGACACATAAATTAGTTGTTTTCTTAAGTTCTAAAACATACCCTACCATTTTAACCACTTTCCAGTTCCTAGAGTAAAATAATATGAAAATAAACTACTTTAAAAGATATGAATTATAATTTAATTTTGTAAAATAATGGCTTAGTTAATTTTATATTCTTTTTCAGAGCTGCCATAAACCCTGCTCATTTTTCTTTCCATTGTATTCACCTCATGTTATAATTATTTGTAGTGGTTAAGAGTTTAAAGCCCGAGTTGAATCCCAATGCTACCACTAACTGGCTGTGTGGCCTTGAACAAATGTATTAAACTGTATATGTATATGTATATGTATATGTATATGTATATGTATATGTATATGTATATGTATATCTATCGTGTGAGTGTGTGTGTGTGTGTGTGTGTGTGTGTGTGTGTGTGTTTTAATTGATTTTAGGGAGCAAGAGAAAAAGAACATGTTTGTTGTCCCACTTATTATGCATTGATTGAATTATTATATGTGCCCTGACCAGGGATTGAACCCTCAATCTTGATATATTGGGATGCTGTTCCAACCAATTGAACTAACAGCCAGGGATAAACTATGTTTTATTTATGAGTTTTCTCATAGGTATCAGTATAGTACTTCCCTCATTCATAAGATTATGAGAATTGCATGAAATAATGCATGTGATACGCTTATCACAATGCTTAGGCATAAGAATTTCTATGTTGGATTATGGCTGACTACTGGATTGTGAGCTCCCTAAAGGCAGGGGCTGGCCCCGTCTTGGAAAACAGTATCCTTAGCACAAACTTGGTACTTGTATATTGTATAGGCCATATATGTTGAATTTATATCTGTAAAGATAAAAATTGTTTCATTCTTTCTAGTTTTAACACAGGCTAAGCGATATGCTTTTTTCATGCCAACTCTGCCAAGTTTGGTCTCTTTTTGTCGAGCATTTCCTCCACTATATGAGGATATTATGTCTTTGCTGATCCAAATAGGGCAAGTCTGTGCCTCTGATGTTGCCACTCAGACAAGAGACATTGATCCAATTATTACACGTAAGTAGTAACTTATTTTCAGACTTGTTTTAATGTCTCAAACAGACAAAATCCTTTTTAGATTTCTTGCCTTAATTAAAATTTTTTCCATATGTTTTTAGGTCTTCAACAAATAAAGGAGAAGCCAAGTGGATGGTCTGGAATCTGTAAAGATTCATCTTACAAAAATGGATCCAGGGACACTGGAAGCATGGATCCTGATGTACAGCTCTGCCATTGTATTGAAAGCACAATAATTGAAATAATAAACATGAGTGTTAGTGGAATTTAAAAAAAAAATTAAAAAAAATGAAGATGGTTGCTGCATATACCCAATATGAATCTGTATCTTATAACCTCTAAACTGAATGGGAACAGGACCGCCTTGAAATCAGTAAAATGGTTCAACTCAACATGAATACAATTTAGAACTCTCTTGAGAATTATGCTTGCTTGTATTTGATTGGCAGTTCTTTGGATCTACTTTGCTGGTATGTTTATATTGTAGTAGCCGAGCCTCCACTTCCCCGCCCCCCTTTGGGAGCACATTTAAACAACTAAAAACTGGAAAGTGAATTTGTCCTTTGTATTTATCTTTTGAAGTGAAGAAAAACTGCCATGCCTTTAATTTCTTACAAAAATGAGTTTGTGGGTAGTCCTAGTGTTTATTTTAGCTGTGAGCTAGTAACAAAGTGTGACAATTATGCAATGATGAGAGGGAGAATTCAGGAAAAATTAGGAATTTAAATACCCAAAAAGAAATCTCTAAAACTTGCAATGCAAGTAATAGTAATGGCAAGATCAAATTCCAGTTCTCAAGAAATGGTATTGAGAAGGCTTTAAAAAAAGGCAAATAGCTTTTTATAAATGATTTTCATGGAATTACAGGTGAGGATTTTAGGATTTTTACATGTTCAATTTTTTTACTAATATGTAAAGCCATATGTTTGAAGAGATACTTGAATAATTTGGGATTTTAAGATACTGGTTTAAAAGTGTATACAGAAATATCTTTGTGCAGAGAATAACCTGAAAGGAGGGTCTCATTTAGTTTTTTTAAAATTTATTTTTATAATGCTTTACTAACTTATCTAATGGTCAGAAATACATTGGTACCTATTTAAATTTTAGAGTAATACAACCCATTACATTAAAGATTGTATGTCATTGGGATTATAATTCACATCATAATCTTAGAAGATCTTTGACTAAGAAAATGTATACAATGTTTGGACCTCAGGAAAAATAAGAAAAACAAACAAGCCAATGGAAAATACCATGTTGCTGAAGGATTTTGCAGTCCTCTGTTAGTAACTTCCATTGATTATTAGGTAGATGCATTCAGCGCTCCCATAACACCCTACTCATAATCCTCATTTTATTTTAAGTATTCAATGTAGAAGGTACTTCTCTTTGCTTTCTGAGATATAACTGAATGACAGATATTCCCTTCTATTGCCCCCACTTGAAACAGACCCCTTCACTTATAAAAGTAGTCAGGCTAATAAGAAAGTGTGGTTTTTAAGAAATTAAACTTCAACCTTTTTACTAGCTAATAGTCACATCTCATTTTCCTCCTTTAAAAATGGGATTACTACTGACCCTACCTCATAAGGGTATTATATGAGAACTAATTTGTAGCTGTTTCAAATCATGAAGTGTACAGTATTATAGATGGTAGCTGCTTAATGTTCAATTAAGTAATTTTTGTGAAAAATAAAAGCATTTAAAAAATACCATTAGAATTTTCATATTTTTAAACAAGGCCGTTTTGTAGTCTTTTAAAATTAAATACTCCTGCTCCTGAGGCTTTGGAATATTTTGTGAGTAGGTAACCAACCTCTAGGAATTCAGAAAAGGTTGAAATATGTTTTCTAATGGAATGCAGTGTACATTCTTGGATAATTTTTCAAAGACTGGTCAAAACCTGCTGTGTTAAAATAACATATGCTCTTTTTCATCAGATTTGTTGATGATGTAAATAAAATGTGTAAATATATTAGTAAATGCTAATATTCATGTATTTTAAGTTAAGGTTATAAAATTTGTCAAAATGTGATTTTTTTTATTCAAGTGAAAACAGATGTGTGCAGCTATTTTGAATATTGGTTTATAAACATTCATCTTCTTTATCAAATGAAGTTGTATTTTTTGTTTCATTTCACTACTGTTAATCCAAAAGGAAGAGTTCAAGGAATTGGGATCTAGGACTGTGTGGCTTCAGAGCATAGGTGAATCTATTTTTGTTGTGCTACATACAACAAATGGCAACACAAGGTTAGTCTAATAAGTGTGTTAGAAATTTAGGAAAGAAGAATCACAGTAGTTATTTGAAAAACTTGTAGCCTGGTTGTCTTAGTTCAGTGGTTGAGCATGAACCTCTGAACCAGGTCACCGTTTGATTCCCAGTGTGGGGCGAGCAGGAGGCAACTGATCAATGATTCTCTCTCATCATGATGTTTTTATCTCTCTCGCTCTTCTTTTCTGAAATAAGTAAAATTTAACCTAAAAAATTATAAAAGCAGAATAGCAATTTGAAAGTATACTTAGGGATTTATTTTTAAAAAAATATATTGACTTTTTACAGAGAGGGAGAGAGTCAGAAACATCAATCAGCCTTCTCTTGCACAACCCCCCAATGGGGATGTGCCTGAAACCAAGGTATGTGCCCTTGACCGGAATCAAACCCAAGACCTTTCAGTCTGCAGGCCAACGCTCTATCCACTGAGCCAAACCGGTTTCGGCAGGGATTTATTTTTATAAATTATCCTTTATTCCACTGTCATAACAGGAAATTACAGTTTTGTACCTTCCCTTCATCTTTGCTTATATTTTCAGATAATTCTTAATACCCAGTGTGGAGTCTTTTTTTTTTTAAATTTAATTTTAGATGGAATTTATTTGCAGACTGCTTAGTTTTATAATTATTTTATTGGCTTCATATTGATTGAATTGATATAACCATCTCCCTGTTACTAGGTTGAGAAGTTTACTATAGTCCCCCCCCAACTGCCCCCGTATTATAAAAGACACTGATCAATTAAGGTATTGTTAATTTTTCTTTCTTTTTTTTAAAAAAATATATTTTATTGTTTTTTCACAGAGAGGAAGGGAGAGGGATAGAAAGTAGAAACACCGTCTCCTACACACCTCACACTGGAGATATGCCCTCAGGCAAGGTACATACATGTCCCCGACTGGAATCGAACCTGGGACTTTTCAGTCTGCAAGCCGACGCGCTCTCCACTGAACCAAACCGGTCTCGACAATTTTTCTTTCTTGAAGATTACTTTTTTAGGATACATTTCTCAGCCTGATATTTACGAAATTAAAGAGTAAAATTTATTTTTATGACTTCAGTTTTGTCGTTTGGGGAAGATGTGAGACTCCTGCTTCTTCCTGCAGCACACCTCTCTCCCCAAAGCAGTCTCCCAAATTTGAGAAACTGGCTGTTTTCCTTCCTTGGTCCACTATTTGAGCCAAGTTTAGGCTTTACAGAATGAAAAAAAAAATTTGTTTTTTGGCGAGACGATGATTAACTGCCTACGTTTGAGAAAACTGAAGTGTACTCTTGGCAAAGAAGAATAAATTGATTTTTTAGGAGGGATATGTCTTAACGGAGGCAGATGTAAATGACCTGGTGCTGGAGAGACCTCGAGTGCGCCTCTCCGGTTGAATTTGGTATCTGGGATACTGAGATATTGATTATTGAGATATTGTAGCCTGTAGTCACGAACCTTTCACCTCGTTGGGTTCAGTAGACCAGCCCTTCCAGCCTCCTCCTTCCCATACCCCGGGCACTCTTTCATTCAGGTTCGGGATTTTGAACTTTAATTCACGAAGAACACTTAGAGGAGAGGTCGGCAAGGCTCAAAGGTGATGTATCCTCTCCGTTTATCTGCAGACCTTAAGAATGACATTTTCAGTTTCCCTAGAGACGGACACACGGGTTAAACCACCGGCTGCAAAAAAACAAACAGAGCTGCCGCTCTTGAAACCCCTGAGACTCGCGCGAAGTCGCTCGCTTTCCCCCAGTTCGGCTTCCGGTGCCGCCAATTACCGCGGGCCGATTGAAAACTGCGCGGCTCCCATTGGGCGCAGGATTCCCGTGCTCCAACCTCGCGCCCGGATTGGTTGCTTGATGTCTAGTCTCGGCGTGTGATTGGTCTGGGTTCGCCCAGGCGATTGGGTGCCGGGAGTCGGGGGCGGGAGGCGGGAATTCGTCGGGGCGAGCTGTGCGGGGAGCGGGGTGAGCTGTGCGGGGACCGGGGACCTGGGAGAGCTGCTGGAGGAGAGGAGCAACCAGGCGGCGCGGGCTCGCGGCCGGGCCCGGGAGCAGCAGCCTCGCGAGGGAGGGAGAGGCTGTGACCTCCCGCCGGCGCCAGGGCTCCGCGTTGTTTGCTCGCCGACGCCGTGTCCTTGTCTCCTGTGAGCCGGAGCCCAGGCTCCGCTTTTCCTCAGACCAGGCAAGTCTGTCGCCCGTGGGGAGCGTGCTCTCACCTGCGGGAGGGCGCCTCCTGCAGCCCCGCAGCCGCCCGGCGGGCTCTGCGGCGGGGCGGGCCCCCCGCGCCTCCGGGGCTTCATGGCTCGGGGAGAAGGGCGGCGGGCGGAAGCAGACCCGGGAGGAGGGCGTCTGTCCTCACCTTCTTGGAGCAAAGGCCAGTGTTTGGCCCGGCCCCGGGCAGCTTGGCGGCAGAGGCGACAGCGGCGGGCAGCCCCCCGCCCCCTGACGTAGGGGGGAGGAAGCGGCCCCATTTCGAGAAGCTTTTGCCACAGTCGGGGCGGGGGGTGTGATTTGTTGGTCATAGCGGAGTAAGTAGGCCAGCGCTATGGTTTCAGAACAAGGGCTTAGGTTCCACCAGATTTAATTCTCAGAGCTTCGGAGATAGTCACACACTCTTAGGTTAGAGGAGTGGTTGTTGCCATCCAGTGGTCGGCAAACTCATCAGTCAACAGAGCCAAATATCAACAGTACAACGATTGAAATTCCTTTGGAGAGCCAGTTTTTTTTAAACTTCAACTTCTTCTAACGCCACTTCTTCAAAATAGACTCGCCCAGGCTGTGGTATTTTGTCGAAGAGCCACACTCAAGGGGCCAAAGAGCCGCAGTTTGCCGACCACAGCAGCCGTTTTGATCTGTGGATAGAGAGAGCGTCGGCCTGCGCCCTGAAGAGTCCAGGGCGTGCACTGCGGGTGCAGGCTCCCTGCCCTGGTGGTGGTGGCAGCGCGGGAGCAGCCAGTCCATGTGTCTTTCTCACGTCGGTGTTTCCTCTCTGTTTCTCCCTCTCCCCTCCACTCTCTCTAAAAATCAATGGGAAAAACATCCTTGAATGAGGAGTTAAAAAAAAAAAGAATAAAATACATACTGTATCTCCTAAAATTCTCTGGGAACACATTAGCAGTGGTTCAGGTTATTATTGGCTTCCATCTATGGAACTGAAGTTTTAACCATCCTTCCATCCCTAGATTGGATTTATCTTCCCCTCCTCCCCCTCTGTTGCAAATAATTTATCACTTGATAACAGGGTATGTCATTTCCCCTTGGATTTTCAGTTATTTCCTTAGGATCTGTTTCTGGGAAGGAGAAGCCTATGGACTTTCTCTTGAGAAAATGCAGCTGTGCAATGAAACGTTCGCATGCACTGTCACGAGGTCACAGTCTCCGAATGACACCTGTGGATTCTAGGTTAAGAAAGGGTGGTTTAGCCGTAACCGGTTTGGCTCTGTGGATAGAGTGTTGGCTTTAGGAGTGAAAGGTACCAGGTTCGATTCCTGTCAAGGTCATGTACCTTGGTTGTGGGCACACCCCCAGTAGGGGCAGGGACAAGAGGCAGCTGATGGATGTTTCTCTCTATTCCTCTCCCTCTCTGTAAAAAAATCAATAAAAATATATATATTAAGAAAAAGCGTGGTTTAGAAGAGCCAGCGGTTAAAGTCGGTCACTTCCTCTGTGTCGGATACTGGAGTTTAGACTCATTCTGTAGTTACCTTATTCTTAACTCAGTGCTTGTTAATTTGCATAAAATCCTATCAGATAGATAACATCTCCATTTCACAGGCTCTGAGACCTTAAGCGATTCACACAGTGAAATTCAAATTTAGGCTTGCCTGACTCCAAAGCCCACTTCTTTTCTTTATAACCATACTGTCCTTTAAGTAAGAATTTTTGCACACCTGCTTTATGCAAGGAGTTTTTCTCCTCACAACCATTTTGAAATGAAGCATTGTTACAGGTAAGGATCTTAGTCTAGACTCTAGACTCTAGAGAAATGAAGAGACATGATGAAGGTACATGTGTGAGTTGTCACAATCTGATCTAGGACCTTTATTTCCTAACTCCTGGTCCACAGCTTTGGCAAAGTAGGGATAGACAACCAGGTGTATTACATTCCAAGACTGCCCTTAAGTCTGGTGATTTATAAAAGCAGGAAATTATTTCACTTCCATTCGTTTTGTTTATATATTTATTCCAACTTTTATTTCCAGATTTCTGTCCTAGTGTTAGGTATCTGGTTTTCTTTGGATGGCATTGTTTAAATACTGATTTTCATTTGTGTTGCAGTTAGGAATCTGAAGTAAACAGGAAAGTATGATGTCATCAGCATGGTCTGAATATACCATTGGTGGGGTGAAGATTAAATTTCCTTGTAAAGCTTATCCATCCCAGCTTGCTATGATGAATTCTGTAAGTATTTTTCAGCAGTTATTTCAAGTCTTATTAAGATACATATGCCTGTAATTTATAACATACACTGAGTCTGTGACCACATTTATTTTCTCAGATAGTAAGTGGATTGAAAACATTTGCTGTGTTCATTGAAGAACATCTAACCTTTGGAAAATATTACTGATCCCTGCTAAACTGTATGTGTCCATGGTTAGTTACGAGGCAAAGGAGAACATTCTGAACAAAGTTCTCAGCTCATTTAGAACTTTTACTTTACAGAATTACTGCTTTCTATAAAGTATTTATTGTCTTCCACATGGAATACTCTAGTTCCTACCGTAATTTTTTTTGAAGATATTTCAGTCTAAAGAAAACTAATATACAACCTTGAGTAAATTAACTTTCCAGCTTTGTTATAATTTAATATTTTGCCATATTTGCTTTATACCTTGTTTATAAAAAACAGGATTATTAGTATCCTGAATTTTTTCTTTTTCTTTCCTAGCATTGCTTTAATACATTTATTATGTATGTATCCAGTTAATTTACATATTTTTGAACTTTGCACAATGATATGATACTATACCTCTCTTTCTGTAGAACTTGATATATATATATTATTTTGCTTAACATTATTATTATTATTTTAAGATTTTAGAGAGAGGGAAGGTGAGAGAGGGGGAGAAACATCTGTCAGTTGCCTCCCACATGCCCCGACCAGGGATTGAACCTGCAACCTTTGTATGTGCTCTGACCAGGAATTGAACCTGCCAATTTTTGGTGTGCCAGATGATATTCCAACCAACTTTGCTATACTAGCCAGAGCTGCTTAACATTATTTTTAAGATGTAGCCCTGGCCTGGCCACCATGGCTCAGTGGTCGATCTATGAACCAGAAGGTTTGATTCCCAGTCAGGGCATATGCCTGGGTTGTGGGCTCAGTCCCTCCCCAGTGTGGGGCATGCAGGGGCCAGCCCATCAATGATTCTCTCTCATCATTGATGTTTCTACCTCTCACCCTCTTCCTTCCTCTCTGAAATTAATAAAAATACACACACACAAAAGTCACCCTATTGATTGTTAATTCATTTTAATTGCTTTATTGGATTCCATTATATGAATACCAGGATTTTTTTGGTATATTATCCTTCTGATAGACATTTAGGTTGTTTACATTCTTTTGCAATTATAAACAGTATTGCTATGAACCTTCTTATGAATGTTTTCTTCTGATAGAGACCCCGATGAAATAAGTTGTTTATTGATTTTTTAAAATTGTTTTTGTGTCCATAGATTGTCAGAGGATTAAACAGTAAGCAACATTGTTTGTTAGAAAGCCCTACAGGAAGTGGGAAAAGCTTAGCCTTACTTTGTTCTGCTTTAGCATGGCAACAATCCTTTAGTGGTAAGTAGCTGATTGCTATCTTCAGGTTGCTTATTGGAACCTGAAAAAATATAATGAAGTACTTTTCATTCAGAATGATTCATCTGTATTCTAGCTAATTTAGTATTTTCTTTTAAGATCTTTCTTTATGATGTCATTATGTCTTCCAAAAGAGTTTCAATATGGCAAAACATGGTCAGTTAATCCCCAAACAAATTTGAATATAATGTAGCTTTTTATTTGATGATTCAGAGTATATACGTATAAGAATCTTGGCATGCTTATTATTATCAAAACTAGAGGCTTGATACACGAAATTCGTGCAAGAGGCTCAGCCCTCCCAGCTACCATGGCTTCGTTGGGAAGATCTTCTGGCTGTCTAGTCTAATTAGCATATTATGCTTTTATTATTATAGATAATTATAATTTTTATGTAAAAGATGGAAGAGATGGGTCTGTCATGATGCCATAATAGGAATAATTATGTATGTGTGTGTGTGTGTAGGTGTGTTTTATGTTTTGTTTTTTGAGTAAATTCTGTGATATATTTGCTTATTTGTCCCTTTCTCATAACATTAAAACATGGAATATATAAAAAGGAAAACATTCTAGTTGATCTTTCTACTGGTTTGGGTACCCGATAAGCATTTGTTGTAAAATTGTTTGTATGAACCCATATTATTGTTGATTACATTTACTTTACTTGCAAAAAAATGCCTAGTAATATTTACTTTTATGAAAGACTTTGTAATACACATAATGAATCTAAAGTACAATATTATATACATTTTAGTTACACAATTAGATTGCTTTGTCCTAAAGTGTTAGCAGAATTTAAAAGTAAGCATGGATGTGTATATTTGTGTGTGTGTGAGTGTGTGTGTGTATGTATGTATGAATATATAATGTTTTTTAAAAGGAAATGTTTATATTCTGGTAAGACTATTAAATATTAAAAATAAAAAGTAAATATAAGCTTTTGGTTGTCTGTTTTGATTCTTACTGATGTTAAATTAATCTTTGGGGAAAATGAGATTATCTTAATAACTTAAAATTTTAATGAGGTTCTGAAAAATAGAATTAGTATTTCTGTAGTATAGAGAGGAAAATAATGTCAGTACTCTTAGAGAAAATAAATTACTCAGCTTTTTTTGTATCTATGAATTGTATATTGAAACACACAGGCACATAATGTAGATATTGCAGTCTTGTTTTATAGTCAAGTATTAAAACTACTTGTTATATTTAATTTGAATATTGACTTTAAAGTGTATTTTGATACATGTATCATAATCGCTATATCAGGAAACATGTTTCTGTTTGAATAGAAGTATAATGTGGGGATGATTTAACTCTTATGTGTTTACATTATTATTTAACATATTGAACTTTCAAATTCTTGATTAATGGAAATAGCAGTAATTAAGAAGATATTTTAGGTCTTTATTCCATGCTTGATATTTTAATAAATCTCAAATTAATACTTGTGTTGTACCTTTATTACATTATTTGTTTTTTTGTAATTAATGTAAATAGCATAATAACTTCTCTACATGTTTCTGGCTTAAGTGTTTCTCTGCTGTCCCAAATTTGATGTCCAAATTTGCCAGGTACTTTTTCAGTTTTAGCACAAAGTGTTGCATCTTTGGATATCTCCCAATCCTGGGCAAATTGGGGTGTTTGCTCACCTTAACTGCATAGAAAGATTGAGTTAAAAAATAATTAGAAATGTTATAAATAGAAGTTGTTTTATTTTTTAGAAAAGCCAATGGATGAAAACTTAAGTAAAAAAGCTGAAGTATTGTCATGTTGTTGTACATGCCATTCAAAGAATTTTATAAACGATGACATGAACCAAGCAACTTCACATCATTTCAACAATCCAAGTACACCACCTTCTGAAAGAAATGGCACTTCATCATCTTGTCAAGGTAGTTCATATTTTGCTAGGGTCTGTTAGTATCTGTAACAGAAGCCTTATTTATTGCTGTTATGAGAACTTATTTAGATAAATTTGGTTAGCATAATTGATTATGTATGTCTACATATATTCTCTGGAATTATTTTTAAAATATATTTTATTGATTTTTCACAGAGAGGAAGGGAAAGGGATAGAAAGCCAGAAACATCGATGAGAGACATCAATCAGCCGCCTCATGCACGCCCCCTACTGGGGATGTGCCCGCAACCAATGTACGCGCCCTTGACCGGAATCGAACCTGTGACCTTTCAGTCCCCAAGCCGACGCTCTATCCACTGAGCCAAACCGGTTTCGGCTCTGGAATTATTTAGAGTGGTCAGAAATCCTTGGATTATTTTATTGTTGGCTTGACTTTTAATTTATTCAGACATTTTGCTAGTTTAAATTATTTTTTGAAAGCAAGCAGAATAAATGATGTTCAGAGACTGATGTTATTTATAGGCAGTATTTTTAATTATATGGTAGAATTTTATAAAACTTATTAACTTGTATTGTAAGACAAACTCTAATTAGCCTCATTTATTCTTGACAAATTTACCTGATCTTCTGAGGTTAGTATTCTACTGAAAAGATACAGTAATACTCAAATGGGATTTTCTTATAGATTACCTTCTTCTTTTCCCTGTGTGCCTTGAGATTCTCTCTTTGTTGTTAGTTTTTGACAGTTTTAATATAATGTGCCTTGGAGAAAGCCTTTTTGGATTGAGATAATCAGGTGTTCAGATAGCTTCTTGGATTAGAGGATCCAGTTCTTTCTTTCTATGGATTTGGGAAATTCTCATCAATTATTAGCTTGAATAGGCTCTTCATTTCTTTCTTCCTCTTTTCTTCTGGTATACCCATTATTTTTTTGTTGTTGTTGTTAATCCTCACCCAAGGATATTTTTCCCATTGATTTTTAGAAAGAGTGGAAGGAGGGGGAGAGACAGACAAACATTGATATGAGAGAGACACATCAATTGGTTGTACCCTCACCAAGACCAGGATTGAGCCTACAACTGAGGTACATGCCTTGAACCAGAATTGAACCCAGGACCCTTCAGTTTGCAGGCTGACACTCTATCCACTGAGCCAAACAGGCTAGGGTCCCATTATTATACTAGAGGCCCGATGCATGAAATTCATGCAAAAGTAGGCCTTCCTTTCCTTAGCTGCTGGCACTGGCTTCCCTCTGGCCCCTGGAACCTGGGCTTCCTCTGGAAGGTCATCTGGAAGAACGCCCGGTCTAATTAGCATATTATGCTTTTATTATTATAGATTGCGCTTTCTAATGAGTCAGATACTTCTTGAATAATTTTTTTAAACTCACGATTCTCTTCTTCCACTTGAATTATTCTACATTTCTGTCTTCAGTATCACTAATTCTTTCTCCCATCTGGTTTGCTGTATTTCCTAAGCTTGCTAGTTCTTTCTTCATCTCATTTATTCAGTTATTCAGTTCCAGAATTTCTATTTGGTTCTTTTTTTTTTTTTTTTTTTTTTTTTTTTTTTTTTTTTTTTTTTTTTTTTTTTTTTTTTTTTTTTTTTTTTTTTTTTTTTTTTTTTTTTTTTTTTTTTTTTTTTTTTTTTTTTTTTTTTTTTTTTT
>PVJN01013976.1:0-22003 GCA_004026805.1 Lasiurus borealis | reverse complement strand
GATCCAAGCTCATTTATTTTGCATATGGATGTCTAATTATTTAGCATCATTTATTGAAAAGGCTATTCTTTGTCCACTGCATTGCCTTTGTAAAAAATCAGTTGTCAATTACAACTTTAATTTTAACATTATTATGGTATAAAGTATGTAGAATAGTCTCTTGGAAGAATCAGATGGCGTAATCATGGTTGTATTCTGATACTCTTTATATTTTCAAGTAAATTATTTAATAAGATGAAACCTAAATACAGAAAAGTGCACAAATTCTAAGTGTATACTAGTAGTTTGAAGAGTTTTCACAAAGTAAACATACTAATGTACTCCCAACTATATAAAAAGTAAGATAGGACCAACACTTCTCATCCTCTTTATTAGTCACCTTTCCACAGGTAATTGATATCTTCCCTTCTGTCACCATTAGTGAGCTTTGCCTTTTTATAGAAATGAAATTATATCCATCTACTTTTGCTTAATGTTGTATTTATGAGATTTATTTGTGTGTTACATATAGTAGTACTTATTGCTACATATTATTTTCTTCTGTGAATATACTTCAATTAATTTATCTTATAGTTAGACATTTGGGTGGTTTCTGCTTTTTGTTATTAATGCTGTCTTGAACATTCTTTTTTTAAAAAAAACATATGGACTTATATATATATTTAGATATATTTTTTTTATTGATTTCAGAGAGGAAGGGAGAGGGAGAGAAAGAAACATCAGTGATGAGAGACAATCATTCATTGGCTGCCTCCTGCATTCCCCCTACTGGGGACCATGCCTGCAACTCGGACATGTACTCTGACAGGGAATGGGACCCTGACCTCCTGGTTGATGGTCGACACTCAATCTCTAAGTGATGCCAGCTGGGCAATTTTGAGCATTCATTTTAAAAATATATATATATTTTATTGATTTTTTACAGAGAGGAAGGGAGAGGTATAGAGAATTAGAAACATCTGTGAGAGAGAAACATCGATCAGCTGCCTCTTGCACACCCCCAACTGGGAATGTGCCCGCAATCAAGGCTTTGACCGGAATCGAACCTGGGACTTTGCAGTCTGCAGGCCAATGCTCTATCCACTGAGCCCAACTGGTTTTGGCTGAACATTCTTATTCATTCTGATGTAAATAGGTGTTTTCTACCAGATGTATAGTTAGTAATGGAATTGCTGGTCATAGTGTATGTATATGTTCCGTTACAGTAGTTACTGCCAATATTTTCCAAAGTGGTCGAACAATTAGCACTTGGTATTTCTAGTCATTAAAATTTTTACCCATTTTGGTACATGTGTCATGTTCTCATGAGTTTTAATTGGTATTTCTCTGTTGATTAATGAGGTAGAGCATCTTTTAGTATGTTTATTGGTTGTTTAAATATTCCTTTTAGTGAACTGCATATTCGGGTTTTTTGCCCATTTTTGTATTGGGTGGTTTCTTACTGATTTCTAGTTTGCTTTTCTTAAATATTCAGAATATATCTTATTTCTTTATAACATTGTATTTTAAAAACTTAAACTTCTCAGTAAGTTTCCTGGAAACTTCTCTGCTATAAAGAACATGAAGATAAACCTTTTCGTATATGTAGATGATAATGATTTTTATTTTAATGAATGGGGTATTAATCTTTTTTAAATTTAATACATCTTTATTGTTTAGATTATTACAATTGTTTGTCTTTCCCCATCCCACCCCAGCTCCTCTCCACTCAGTTCCCACCCCACTCTGTGCCCTTACCTCTCACCTTCCCATTGTCCAGATCCATATGTGTAAGATTTTTGTCCAGTGTCTTTCCCGCACTCCTCTCCTAAGAATTGTCAGTCCACTCCCTTTCTATGCCCCTGATTCTATTATATTCACCAGTTTATTCTGTTCATCAGATTTTTTATTCACTAGATTTTTAGATTCACTTGTTGATAGATATGTATTTGTTGTTCATAATTTTTATCTTTATCTTTTTCTTCTTCTTCCTCTTCTTGAAGAGTACCATTCAGCATTTCATATAATACAGGTTTAGTGTTGATGAACTCCTTTAGTTTTTTCTTATCTGTGAAGCTCTTTATCTGACCTTCAATTCTGAATGTTAGCTTTGCTGGGTAGAATAATTTTGGTTGTAGGTTCTTGCTATTCATCACGTTGAATATTTCTTGCCATTCCCAATTGGCCTACATAGTTTCTGTTAAGAAATCAGCTGACAATTGTATGGGTGCTCCCTTGTAGGTAATGAACTGTTTTTCTCTTGCTGCTTTTAATATTCTCTCTTTGTCTTTTGCTCTTGGCATTTTAATTATGATGTGTCTTGGTGTGGTCCTCTTTGGATTCATTTTGTTTGGGGTTCTGTGCACTTCCTGGACTTGTAAGTCTATTTCACCAAATGGGGGAAGTTTTTGTCATTATTTTTCAAATAGGTTTTCAGTATCTTGCTCTCTCTCTTCTTCTGGCACCCCCATAATTCTGATGTTGGTACGCTTGAAGTTATTCCAGAGGCTCTCTAGACTATTTATATTTTTGGATTCTTTTTTTTTCTTGCTTTTTTGGTTGAGTATTTCTTGCTTCTTTGTATTTCAAATCTTTGACTTGATTCTTATGTTCCTCTAGTCTGCTGTTAGGTCTCTGTATAATATTTTTTATTTCAGTCAGTGTATGTTTAATTTCTAGTTGGTCCTTTTTCATCTCCTCTTAGGCCTGGCTAAATTTACCCATCTTTTCTAGGAGATTCTTGAAAAACCTTACAACTGTGGTTTTGAACTCTATATCCAGTCATTTGTTTTCCTCCATTTCTTTCATTTGTGATCTTTTTCTTTGTCTCCACATTTTTGCTGCTTCCCTGAGTTGGTAGAGTAGCTTTGTGTGCTAGGTGTCCTATATGGCCCTGGAGCTCCACCTCCCTGGTTACCTGAGGTGGACTATCTTGGTGCACTCCTTTGTGGACTGTGTGTACAGCCTTGTTATAGTTAAGTTTTGATTGTCGTTGGTCTTACTGGGGGGAATTGACCTCCAAGCCAATTGGTTGTGAGGATCAGCTGTGTCTATGCCAGGAGAACTTCTTTGCTGGACTCAGCCTTATAATACAAGACTTGCAAAATTGCAAAAGCCTCTGTGCTCAGCTTGGATAGGGCAGAGTCTCAGGGCTGAGCAGACAGCTTTAGTTTCCCATCAGCCCTGCCCTATGCAGCCCCTAGGTCTTAATGTCCCTCCGTGATAGCTGCAGTCCTCTCTGTGCACTTGTACTTGCGCGCCTTCAGACCTCTGCCTCTCTGGCTACCCCGAGTTTCTCTGTGCCTCAGGGACCTGTATGAGTCTGGGTTCCCAGGGTTTCACCCCAAACTGGGGTTCAGTACCGTTGGCACTGGATTTCAAGGCAGTTGGGAGGTTCTGTTTTCCTCCTTCTAGAGAAAGCCAGTGGCACAATCAGCAGTGAGCCCTCTGTGTACACACTCGTCTCCTCCACACCTCTGCTTTCCTTCATGGCTTCCCTAAGTTTCTGTCCACTCCTCCCTTTTCACAATAGTACAGATTCCCTCCGTATGAGTCTCACCTGGAACTAGGGTTCTGTGCAGTTGGAAGTGGGTTCAGTGCAGTTGGGAGTTTCCATCTCCCTCCTGCTAGAGGAAGCCAGCCAGGCACTCCGCTGTCCATCCTCTCTCGTGCGTATCTCTCTCTGTACCTCAGGTTTTTGCAGCTTCTCTGAGTCTCAGTGACCTTCTCTCTTTCCTTCTAGTTGTAGAATTTCCACTCAGCCATCTTTTCTGTGGTTCTGGATGATGTCTGTTCTTTTAGCTGTAGTTTTGTAATTGTGCGAGGCAGCAGTTGAGGTGTTCACCTATGCTGCTGTCTTGGTTTCTCTTCCTTACAAATTATATTTTTAAAACTCACATTATTGGAAGTGGTCTACAACAGTATAAATCTGTTAAATCAAAATTGGACTGGATTATTGAAAACATATTTTTCAAAATGTTTGCTATATTTTGTTAAAGTAATGTGGTAAAGTGTTTTTAAACATGTTTAGAAATTTTAAAAAATATATTAATTTCTAAAATAAGTCTACATCTTTATGTTAATTTTTTTCTTAGGAAAATTGCCTAAGTGTAAGTTATTTATGCTGATTTTTTAACTTCTTTTATAAGCCTCTCCTGAAAAATCTACGCTGGCTGCAAAGTTATCTGCCAAGAAACAGGCATTCATATACACAGATGAAAATGATGATTTTCAAGTAGAGAAGAAAAGAATTCGATCCTTAGAAACTACACAGCAGGTAAACAGTTTATTAGCAGTGAAATAATCCCATTAGTTATAGCTTAAGAATGATGTCAGGTATCAATTTAATTTTTAGTGTGACTTGTGGAGATTAGTGGGTTCACAGATGTAAAATAAATGGTAAATTGTTATAATTGAATTTTAGGTAGCTACTCATTACAAAGGAGTTTATTATAAAAGATTAGAGGCCCAGTGCACAAATTCATACACCCGCGGGGTTCCTTGGCCTGGCCTGCAAGATTAGGCTGAAACTGGCTCTTCTATCCCCAAGAGGTCCCTAATTACGAGGGCGCAGGTCTGGCTGAATGAGTGCACCAGTGCACAATCGAGGCTGGGAAAGGACTGGGGGAGGGCTCCAGGGTGTGTCTGGCCCATTTCGCTCAGTCCCAATTGGCCGGATCCCAGCACCAAGCTAACTGACTGGTCGGAGGAACATCTGCTCCTTGTTGGTCAGTGTATGTCATAGCAAGTGGTCAACTGTCTACTCTCTGCCCCCTGGTGGTCAGTGCACATTATAGCAACTGGTTGACTGCTCCCTGGTGGTCAGTGCACATCATATTGAGCAGTGAAGCAGCCTTAGCATATTATTAGTATATTATGCTTTGATTGGTTGAATGGACAACCGGACACTTAGCATATTAGGTTTTAATTATATGACTAGAGGCCTGGTGCACAAAATTCATGCACTCTGAAGGGTGTGGGGGGAATCCCTCAGCCCAGCTTGTGCCCTCTTGCAGTCTGGGAGTCCTCACTGGACATCCTTAGTGCTCCCGCAGAGGCGGGAAAGGCTCTCACCACTGCCATTGTGCTTACCAGCTGTGAACCCAGCCTCTGGCTGAGCAGCATTCCCCCTGTGGGAGCGCACTAACCACCAGGGGGCAGCTCCTGCATTGAGTGTTTCCCCCCGGTGGTCAGTGTGTGTCATAGTGACTGGTTGTTCCTCTGTTCAGTCAATTTGGATATTAGCCTTTTATTATATAGGACTAGAGGCCTGGTGCATGAAATTCGTGCATGGGTGTTTGTGTACCTCAGCCCAGCCTGCTCCCTCTCCAATCTGGGACCCCTTGAGGGATGTCTGACTGCCATCTCACAATCCAGGACTGCTGGCTCCCATCTGCTCTCCTGCTTGCCTTCCTGATTGCCCCTAACCACTTCTGCCTGCCAACCTTATCACCCCCTAACCACTCTCCTACCAGCCTGTTTGCCCCTACCTGCCTTCCCCTGCAGGCCTGGTCACCCCTAACTGCCCTCCTCTGCAGGCCTGGTTTCCCAACTGCTCTCCCTGCAGGCCTTGATCATTCCCCCAACTGCCCTTTCCTGCAGTCCCAGTCACTCCCAACTTCTCTCTGCTGGCCTGGTCATCTCTAACTGTCCTCCCCTGCAGGCTTTATTGTCCCCAGTTGCCCTTCCCTGCAGACCTGGGTCCCCCCCAACTGCAACCCCGATCACCCCAAACTTCCGTCCTCTGCTGGCCTGGTCATCCCTAACTGTCCTCTGCTGCAGGCTTGATTACCCCCATCTGCCTCCCTTGCAGGCCTGGTTCATCCAAACTGCCCTTCCCTGCTGGCCTGATAACCCACAATTGATAACCCACAATTGCCCTCCCTTGCAGGCTATCTTGTGTCCACATGGGGGCAGGATCTTTGACCATATGGGGGCAACCCTCTTGTGTGTTAGAATGATGGTCTATCTGCATATTACTCTTTTATTAGATAGGATAGAGGCCTGGTGCATGTGTTGGGGCTGACTGGTTTGCCCTGAAGGGTGTCCCGCATGAGGGTGGGGTTTTCCTTGGGGCGTGGGTGGCCTGGGTGAGGGGCCTGTGGTGGTTTGCAGGCTGGCCATGCCCCCCAGTGACCCAAGTGGAGGCCCTGGTATCTGGGATTTATTTATCTTTTACAATTGAAACTTTGTAGCCTGGAGTGGAGCCAAGCTTCCTGCTCGCTCTGTGGCCATATCCATTTCTGTTGGGATTTATTTATTTTCTATAATTGAAACTTTGTAGCCTTAAGTGGAGGAGGCAGGCCAGGGCTGCAGAAAGCTTGGCTTCCTCCATCACTGGGGCAACCCTAGCCTTCTGCTCTCTTCAACTCCATGGTTGCCGCCATTTTTGTTGGAATTTATTTATCTTCTGAATTGAAACTTTGTAGCATTGAGTAGAGACTTGGGCCAGCCAAGGTGTGGGGGAAGCTTGGCTTCCTCCATTGCCAGGGAAACCCAAGCCTGCCTCCTGTTCTCTCCGTGGCCAACAGCCATTCTTGGTTTGGGTTAATTTGGATACTCACTCCTGATTGGCTGTTGTCCGTAGCTTGTGGTGTAGCCGAGGTATGATCAATTTGCATATAACTTTTATTAGATAGGATTTATATCATGGATATTTTGGTATTTTTAATATATTTACAAGATTTACTCTTATTTATTGAGTTTTTAATATTGATAAGGGATAAAAATATTTCTACAAATTATTGAAAGGCCTAACTTACTAGATATTTAAAATAACAGCGTTTTTGCCAAAACCGGTTTGGCTCAGTGGATAGAGCGTCTGCCTATGGACTGAAAGGTCCCAGGTTCGATTCTGGTCAAAGGCATGTACCTTGGTTGCAGACACATTCCCAGTAGGGGGTGTGCAGGAGGCGGCTGATCAATGTCTCTCTCTCATCAATGTTTCTGACTCTCTAACCTTCTTCCTTCCACTCTGTAAAAACTCAATAAAATATATTTAAAAATATATATATATTAAAATAACAGAACCTTTTATAGATGAATACTATGTTTTCTCATAGAGTTTATGGCAGTGAAATGGGGAGCCTGGTACTTTTAATAGCCTTAGTTACAAATAAAAAAGGTATTATTTAATCAGCATGTCATTTGTACGTAATTGAATATTTTCAACTGAATATATTAAAGTTTTTTGCATTGTTATGTAGTTTATTTTACTTACAATCCTTATAACTTTTATAATTAAACCATTTTTAGATATAGAATAAACCAGTTTATTTTAGGAAAAGCACCAATTACAAATGAAGCATGAATCTTTAGAAAATTCCCCCTCCCCCCAAAAAATGTGTACATGGATTTGGATGTTGTGAGGTAGGACTCAACACATAACACTTATCTTTGACTTCTTTGGGTCTCATTTCTTTTTTGGTAGGAATGGGATCATGAATAGAAATGCCCCTATCCCCTTTATAATTTAAGTAAATAGGGTTTTGGCAAGTAGAAAAAAAGCATAGACAGTTTGGAAAGCAAACTTAGTGATATTTGTGAAATAAATTTAGTCAAATACAACTTGGATTATCAACTAGTTAGTAAAAGTAATAGTAACCAAGCAATTCTGTCATGTAGGAAATGATGAATATCTACATTTAAATTTTTTTTTCAGTTTTAATTTACAATGAGGTTTCCATTTTATTTGCTTTTTTACTTTTCAATTAGATATGTAATTTGGACTTTGGTATAATACTATACTTGGTGTTCATATGGTGGAACTATTTTATGGGAAGATCATTTTTCAGTATAGATAGTCCTTGGGTTATGTTGGACTTAACGTACGTTGTTTCTTGGTTACGTTGCCATCTCCCATTTATATTTAAAAAATTAAAGTTCCGTCATTTCCACATATGTATGTGTGTGTATATATATATATATATATATATATATATATATGCCTTTGTTTTTTATTATTTATTTACTACAAGTAAAGGTCAGGAATTGTTATATTTCTTTTAAAATTCTTTTATTATTTCACTTCATTACTGCTGTATATGTGCTTTATGTGAGTGATGAAGGTGCTTATGTAGGTGGGTTCCATCTTTTGGAGAAAATCACGTTACTTTGCTCCATAGGATCATAACCCGGGGACCTACTGTACTATAGTTTTGACATATCACTAATTAAAGCTATTTTGGCTAGGATTAAGGAGGTATCATTATATTTTATTTTAGTTAAGTCTTGTAAATAAGGTGCCTGCTTGTGTTTTTAAAAATTATTTGATTTTCGTCAGTTAGAAATAGTCATTTTTTAAATGTTGAAAACAAACAGCTATTTGGACCTTTGGGAACAACTAACCTGCTCAAACTTTTTTTTTTCTTTTTTATTGGATTTATTGAGGTGATTCTGGTTAACCAAATTATACAGTTCCACAATCCATCACCTGTATATTCTATGTTTGTTTACCACCTCAAGTCACCTCTTTTCCATCACCTTTTATCCCCCATCCTTCCAGTCTGCTCAAACTTTTACTTTATTTTAAGCTTTATTTTGGTTTTGTGTTTACAGATTAGAAAACGCCATTGTTTTGAAAATGAAGTACACCATGTTGATGCAAAAGTTCCTTCAGGAAAGACTACAAAACTCAACACTCCATTAAGGAAGATAAACTCCTTTTCTCCACAAAATGTACGTACTTATGCCATTTTGTTTAGTTTAAAGAAGGAGAATGTGGAGTTTGCTAAATCCATTTTTGAAAAAGAGGAAGAATAGTATAATGCGAAGAACAGTAGAAAACCACTCAGAAGTCTAAGAGCTATCACATCTCTGCTACTAATGTATGAGATGGTAAACCCTATCCTCTCGCTGCTCCCTTTTCATCTGTAAAATGAAAGAACGGGACTAGAAAGATATGAAAAGTTTTTGCATCTTCAATATTCTTATGTTTGTGAACTCCACTTCCCTAAAGTTCTTTCAATGTCCTTAGAGCATTAAAGTAGAACATTACCATTCTGATATTACTTTGTTCCACTGTTTATAATCATTTTCTCTAGTATTTATTTGTATTGTTTCCATTCCTTTAGCAAATCCTCACAATGAGAGAGGTATTTTTATAGATACATTTTTATGCTTATATTTACTTTTTGTTTATTAAATAAATGCTAACATTGTCTATATACCTTTACAAAAATGATACTTTTTTAAAGTGGTAGTATGTATTATTTTAATTTATTACTTTCACCTAGTGTGTAGAAAAGACATAGGTCCAGCAGAGAGCGCTGTTGACCTTCAGATAAAGTATTGTTGGGTAAAACCTTGGACTTTTATTTCTCCTTTTTCATCTTAATTCCTGCCTTTTTTTTTTCCCTGTCTCTGTCTTTGTCTCTATCTCTGTCTTTATCTTCCACATTTTTTTCTTTCCCTTTCTTTCTCTTTCCCTCCTTCCCTCTCTTTAATATTTGGCATATTCTCTGGGATCTTAGGAGAAAATGACCAATTTCCTCTGAAAAGTATTTTACTAATCATTTTCTCATAATTTTAATTTACTTTTATTTAATATAACTGTTTAGGTAGTGATATGATGTTTACTATGGGCCAGAAACTCTTCTATGCAGTGTAGAAATATTAGTTTACCTGATAAATACAGGTTCATGTGAATTAAAAGTTAATATAAGGTCTTTTAAATTTTCTGTGAATTTGATAGTTTTCAAAATAAGACAAAAGAGTTTAATTCAATTTTTTTAATAACTCAATGAAAAATGCCTTAATATATTCCACAATGGCTGAAGAAATTAAGGTATAGAACATTTAAATAGTTTGTTTATGTCACAAAACTGATGAGTAGAGACTGTTTTAAAATAAAACCCAGGCCATCAGCTCTAGAATTGATCCTCTCAACAACCTCACTATTCTGCCTCTGAATAAACTTTTTCAGATGACTTTTTGGGAAAAGGTAGTTCATTTTTGTACAGTTTCAGGTCATATTATATGCAATATCATATAGACAATTCATTTAACTTAGGTCCCCTCTTCAGTCTCTCTCTCAATATCCCGATCTGTTCTTTGCCATGTTTAACAACATTTATATATTTATTTGTAGGTTTAATTGTTTAGTTTGCCTCCTTGCCAGTACCTCCATAAGGACAAATAGGATGTCTTTCTTGTTCATATTTTATAACCAGCATCTTGCACAGGACCTCTATCTAGTAGACTTACATGATTGTTGAATAAATGAGTGAATGAAAAAAAAGGCCAAAGTTAAGGATATGTACAACTTACCACTATTGTGGCTTACAGCTTTTACTCAAATCCATATACTTACTGAGAGGTGACCGTGCTATTAAATAGAGGCAACTTAAAGCAGGTTTTAAAATGTTTTCTTTTTCTTTAGCATACAAAAATAAAAGATCAAACAATGATTTTAGAGATCAACAGGCAAATTCGTGCTTAATATAAATAAAAGATTAGAAATGACTTTAAATTTCTGTAGCTACTGTCAGAACAGATTGTTAAATAATATTACCAACTAGTTGAAGTATAATATATTCAAGGAAGACAAATTTTTGAACCTATTATATGCCAGACACTTAAGTAGATACATGGAACAGACTGACAGCTGTCAGCAGGTACAGGAGGGCTAGATGAAAGAAGGTGAAGGGATTAGCCCAAGAACATATATGCATAACTCATAGACACAGAAAACAGTGTGGTGATAGCCAGAGAGAAGGGGGACTGGGTGGAGGTGGGCAAAGGGGGAGAAAATGGAGATATCTGTATTAGTGTCAACAATAAAAATAAAGCTAAAAATCCACCAGTAACCTGTATTTCACAAAGTTATCTTTATATATAAAAGGCTAAGTGACTGACCATCCGTGTGTCCGTCTGACTATCCAACAAATCAGCTGGTATATATGACGTGTACTGGCAATTTAAAAATGTTGACTTGCACAATTGTGATACATATAAAGCTCTTGCTGGCGCCAATCGTACGTGTGTGTTTCTATCTGTCTATTGTGAATTTGGAATGCAATTCAAGAGAAATTATGAATTTAAATGTTATATTTGGTAGGAAAGTTCTCAGAGGAGATTTTAAAAAAAATATATATTTCTTTATTGATTTCAGAGAGAAAGGGAGAAGGAGAGAGAGATAGAAATGTCAATGATGAGAGAATCATTGATCGGCTGCCTCCTGCATGCCCCCTACTGGGGATCGAGCCCGCAAACCAGCATGTGCCCTTGGCTGGAATTGAACCTGGGACCCTTCAGTCCACAGGCTGATCTTTATCCACTGAGCCAAGCTGTCTAGGGCTCTGAAGAGAATTTTTGACAATAACTCAGTGTTGTGCCGCATGCTATGAGATTGGCCATAGTACAAATGATTTTAAAGCAATGTAGTGTTTGGGGATGTTTCAGACAATTGTTTCTTAAAACAAATATGAGATCAGAGGATTCTGCTTATAGTGAATGATTAGTAAAACTTGGAGATGGCGAACTTGATAGCAGTTTTCTTTTAGGAATGGATATTATTGAAATCCCCCATGAAATGATTTATAATGGATCTATTATTAAAGCTACCCTTGGAAATAGTATATTTACAGGTTATATTAAAAATATATCTAAATGTGTGATTCTTTGTCCTAAAAATGAGCATGTTCGTAAATTAAATGAAGAAATTTTGGACTCAATGGAGCTTTTCACACCTATTTGAGTAATGATCCCATAGATTCAACTGATGATGCTGAAAAGGAAAATTTTCCCATTGATTTTCTTAATAGTATTACTTCATCAGGAATGCTGTGTTATAAATTAAAATTGAAAGTAGGTGCAATTATCAAGTTACTGAAAATCTTAATAAATGGGGTCCTTGTAATGGTACTCTGTTTATTATCAAAAGATTTCGACCTAACATAATCAAAGCTGAAGTATTAATAGGATCTGCAGAAGGAGAGGTTGTTCAGATTCCAAGAATTGATTTGTCTCTGACAGTGGCCTCCCATTTAAATTAATTTGAAGATAGTTTCCCGTGATGCCAACATTTGCTATAACTATTAATAAATCACAAGGACAAACTCTAGACAGAGTAGGAATATTCCTACCCGAACCTGTTTTCAGATATGGTCAGTTATATGTTGCTTTCTCTTTTGAAGAGCGTGTGACATTAAAGTTAAATTGTAAATACTTCATCACAAGAGAAATTAGTCAAGCACTCTGAAAGTGTTTTTACTCTGAATGTGGTATACAGGGAGATATTAGGATAAGTTTAATCAACTTACCAGTCATTGTTTTTATCAATGTTTTTATATCATGTTTTTGTTTTTATACCATTTTTTTCTATATTTTGTTTTTATATCATGTTATTGTTAATATTTTCATATACATTTTACTAGTTTTCTTTAACTTCTGACACTTCTATTCTAGAAAAAGGGTGAGTAGTGATATTAAAACATTTTATGTAATTAATTTCCTTTCAATGTATACAAATCTGTGCATTGGACCACTAATTAATAACTAGTTAATAATGATATAATGATAGGCAGCTGATTGATGCTTCTCTCTCATCAATGTTTCTAACCCTCTATCCCTCTCCCTTCCTCTCTGTAAAAAAATCAATAAAATATATATATATATACATATATATATCTTTATATATATATTTTTTTTAATACATTTTATTGATTTTTTTACAGAGTGGAAGGGAGAGGGATAGAGAGTTAGAAATATCCATGAGAGAGAGACATTGATCAGCTGCCTCCTGCACGCCCCCTACTGGGAATGTGCTTGCATCCAAGATACATGCCCTTGACTGGAATCAAACCTGGGACCCTTCAGTCCTCAGGCTGACACTCTATTCACTGAGCCAAACCAGTTTCGGCATAGTTTACATTTTTTAAAAAACATTTAACCCTCTTATTTATAGGGACTTATTTTAATACTAGAGGCCCGGTGCATGAAAATTCACGCACTGGAGGGGGAGCCCAGCCTGCCCCTTCTCACAGTCCAGGAACCCTCAGGGGCAGGAGGTGACCTGGCAATCAGGGGAATGTGATGCCATCACACCTCTGCTGCTGCCACTGCCAGCAGCGCAAGCTTTGGCCAGCCCTGGTTACCTGAGCCTCAGGCAGCCCTGAGTGACTGAGAGGCTGAAGGCCTGGGGGACTTTCGAGGCAGGCGTGCCTGCTGCCCCAGTGGGGCTGAGGGGACTGGGCATAGCCATCTTGTGGCAGTGGGGGTTGCCATCTTTGAGGGTGTGGCAGTCAATTAGCATATTCCCTCCTTATTGGCTGTGGGTGCTACCATCTTTGAGACAGCATGAGGGTCAATTAGCATATCACTTCTTTATTAGATAGGATATGTATGAGGCCAGGCTCTAACTGTATGCTTTTCCAAGTAGAAGATCTGTTGTAATAGAGTCAACTAAATGATTTTTCCTGATATGAAGTTTTGCTATTATCATATACCAAATATATACTTGAATTTGTTTCTGGACCTTTTTTATTTTTCTTTAAATTTTTAATTTTTCAAAGTATTTATGTATTTTATGTGAGTCAAAGATTTCTACATGGCTTCAAACAAAAAGTAGCAGACCCTGCATTAGTTTTATTTTCTACCAATTTCCACTATCTGAAGTCAATGATTTGAAATAATTTTACCTGTTTATTCTGATATTTATTTAATTTTTAAAAATAACATGCTTAACTGCTTTTCTTTTGAAATTTTGTTTTTTAAATACCTTCTATTGCTTTCTTACTATTTTTTCTAAAATTTTCATTACTTTTTCCCCCTTAACCCTTCACATATTTGGTGTTTACCTTATTGTAATTTTGTCAATATCATAAAAACTGAACCAAATGTTGTACTGTTACAGTTATTTTCCACAAACCAGGTTTTATTTTGTTTCAAGTGCTAATCTTTGTCTTGTCTTGTAATATTCTTAATGTTCTATATACTTGTAACTCTTTATACCCAAACTCTTTTTTTATTTTTATTTTATTTTATTTTATTTTTAAATAAATATATTTTATTTATTTTAGAGAGAGGGGAAAGGAGAGGGATAGAAAGTTAGAAACATCAATGAGAGAGAGACATTGATCAGCTGCCTCCTGCACGCCCCCTACTGGAGATGTGCCCGCAACCAAGGTACATGCCTTTGACCAGAATCAAACCTGGGATCTTTCAGTCCGAAGGCCGATGCTCTATCCACTGAGCCAAACCGGTTTTGGCCCAAACTCTTTTAAAAAATATATATATTTTATTGATTTTTTACAGAGAGGAAGGGAGAGGGATAGAAAGTTAGAAACACTGATGAGAGAGAGACATTGATCAGCTGCCTTCTGCACACCCCCTATTAGAGATGTGCAGGCAACCAAAGTACTTGCCCTTGACCGGAATCGAACCTGGGACTTTTCAGTCCGCAGACCGATGTTCTATCCACTGAGTCAAACCGGTTTTGCTCCCAGACTTTCATAGAATTTGTAATCTGTCAGTTCATTCAAATGCATCAAATGTTTTTAAAAAAAATTTTTTTTGGACTCTTGGTATTTAGTGGAAATAATGAAAATAATCTTTTTATGTTGAATTATATATTTTCATTAGACATTGATATTTTTATATATGAAAGATCTGCTTTTTAGGGAAAATTTGGAAACCATCAAAGTGTATAATTAAGGTATTAATTCCGAATTCAACTATTCTCTCTGTCAAAACACGATATTTTACTTACCTATTCTTACACACACAAAATTTGTATTGCTGTGTAACAAACCAACCATTTATTTAGCTTTCTATCCTAGGGGTCAGGATTTAGGCTGGGCTCAACTGGATATTTCTTCTGATCTCAGCTGAGCCACTCATGCGTCTATGGTCAGCTGCAAATCAGCAAGGCAGCTCTGTTACAGGGCGTTGGTTGGCAGTCCACTGGAACATGGGGTGGGTGTTTCATCATCCAGCAGGTTAATTCTGGTTTATGCATATATTATCACCAGGGTTCCAGAAACAGCGTTTAAGAACAAACCCTAACATACAAATATCTTTTGAGCTCCTCATTGTGTCATGTTTGTTAATGTCTCAGTCACCAAAGCAAGTCCCATGGCAAAACCCAAATTCAAGGGGTGGAGTTCACCTCTTGGTGAGAAAAGTTACAAAGTATCCTGGACGTTTTGGTTCTGTGGATAGAGCATCTGCCTGAAGGGTCCCAGTTTTGATTCCAGCCAAGTGCGCATGCCTGGATTGTGGGTTGGAATCAGTAGAGGGCATGCAGGAGGCAGCTGATCAGTGAGTCTCTCCTTTCCTATCCGAAATAAAAAAATAAATATTTAAAAAAAGAAAGAAAAAAGAGTTTCAAAGTGTCCTTGCAAAGAGATGTTTTAGGGTTGCTCTAGGGTTTATAATTTGTATCTTAAATTTATCAATATATTTTCAAATATTTTACTTCATATATAATGTGTAAGAATCTAATGCCACTATGTTTTCATTTCCACTCTCATCTTTTGTGCAATTTTGTTATATATTTTACCTCTCTATATATTATGAACCACACAGTATTTTGTTACTATTTTTGCTTGTTTTCTTTAAATTTTAATCATGTTATTTACCTTAATTTTTAATCTTTTATTGAGATAATTTTTATAGAGCGATTAAAGTATCACAGCAAAATTGAAGAGAAGATTCATAAATTTCCCATATATGCCCTGCCTCCACATGCATAGTTACCCCCATCATCAACATTCCCCGCCAGAATGGTGATTTTAGTATAGGTGATGGATCTGTGTTGACACATTACAATAACCCATAGTCGATAGTTTACATTATGGTTCATTCCTGGTGTTGAACATATAATGGGTGTGGACAAATGCATAATAATATGTATCCATCATTGTGGTATCATTCAGAGTATTTTTACTGCCATAAAAATCCTCTGTGTACTGGCTGTTCATCCTGTCCTTGAACCCCTGTCAACCACTGATTTTTTTTTTTTATTGAGTTTATTGGAGGTGACATTGGTTAATAAAATTATGTAGATTTCAAGTGTGCAGTTCTATAATACATCATCTGTATGTTATATTGTGTGTTCACCACTCCAAGACAAGTCTCCTTTCATATGGTAAGAGCATGTTCAGTTTTATAAGAAATAGCCAGTTTTCTTCCATTGTGGCTGTACCATTTCCTATCCCACCAGCAATGAATGGAAGCTCCTATTGCTCCACATTCTTGCCAGTATTTAGTGATGTCAGCTTTCTGGATTTTGGCCATCCTAATAGGTGTGTAATCTCCTTGTTTTGATTTGCATTTCTCTGATGACATTATGACATGTTATATTGAACATCTTTTCATTTGCTTATTTGCCAACTATATATATTTTCTTTAGTGGAATTTTTAATTAGAGTGAAAAAGTCAAAAAGTCTGATTAGGTCTAAAATAATTTAAAAAGTCATATTTTAAAATTGGTTTTCTTGTTGAGTTTTAAGTGTTCTTTGTATATTTTGGATAACAGTCACTTATTAGATGTATTTTTGTAAATATTTTCCCCCAAGAGAATGTCGCTTGTCTTATTCTCTCTTTTTAAAAGAATACATTTTTATTTATTTCAGAGAGGAATGAAGAGAGTGAAAGAGATAGAAACATTAATGATGAGAGAGAATCATTGATTGAGTGCCTCCTACACACCCCCAACTGGGGATCGAGCCTGCAGTCAGGCATGTGCTCTTGACTGGAGTTGAACCCCGGCCCACACTCTATCCACTGAGCCAGATCGACCAGGGCAGTGGTCGGCAAACGGCGGCTTTCGAGCCATGTGCAGCTCTTTGGCCCCTTGAGTGTGGCTCTTCTACAAAATACCACAGCCTGGGCAAGTCTATTTTGAAGATGTGACGTTAGAAGAAGTTTAAAAATTTGACTCTCAAAAGAAATTTCAATGTTACTGTTGATATTTGGCTCAGTTGACTAATGAGTTTGCCAACCACTGGGCTAGGGCATCTTCTTATTCTCTCAACTTTGTCTTTTGCAAAGCAGAAAATGTTAATTATAATGAAGTCCAGCTTATCAGTTATATCTTTTACAGATCATACCTTTGGTGTTATATCTAAAGCCACACCCAAGATTATCTAAGTTTTCTTATGCTATCTTCTAAGAGTTCCATACTTTTGTATTTTACATTTAGGTCTGTGTTCCATTTTGATTTAAATTTTTGTGAAGGGTATAAGGACTGTGCCTAGAGTCATTTCTTTGCATGTAGATGTCCAGTTTTTCTAGCACCATTTGTTGAAGAGACGAATATTGCTCCATTTTATTGCCTTTGCTCCTTTACTAAAGATCAGTTGACTATATGTGGGTCTATTTCTGGGCTTTCTCTTCTGTTCCTCTAGAGTATTTGTCAATTATTTTACCAACCAGAGGCCTGGTGCACGAATTCGTGCATGGGTGTGGTCTCTTGGCCTTGCCAGTGATTTGGGACTGTTTCTCCTAGTCCCGAAGGGCTGGCTGGCCCTTGTGAGGGGCTGTGGGAGGTTGGCTTGTGGGAGTGCACTGACCACCAGAGGGCAGCTCCTGCATTGAGCCTCTGTCAGCTAGTGTTCAGTTTACATCATAGCTACTAGCCAGTCATCCAGCCATAACTGTTGCTTAGGCTTTTATATACATAGATACCACAGTCTTCATTACTATACTTTATAAGTCTTAAAGTTGGATAGCATAGTCCTCCAATTTTGTTTTCCTTCAATATTCTTTAGCTAATTTGGGTCTTTCATCTCTCCATATAAACTTTAGAATTTGTTTGTCACTATCCACAAAATTATTTACTGGGATATTAATTGGGATTACATTAAATCTGCAGGTCAAGTTGGTAAGAACTGACATCTTAACAATATTGAGTTTTTCTATCCATGAACATGGGATGGTTCTTAATTGATTTTATTCATTAGAGTTTTGTACTTTTTCCTTATATAGATTTTGTTTATATTTTGTTAGATTTATTTATAACTAATTATTTTGGGGGGTACTAATATAACTGGCATTATGTTTTTAATTTCACACTCCACTTGTTCAATGCTAGTATATAGGAAAGTAACTAACATTTTACATTTAACCTTTATATCCTGCAACCTTGCTATAATCACTTATTAGTTCCAGGAGTGTTTTTTGTTGATTATTTCTAATTTTCTATGTAGGTGATTATTCCATAATACAGACAGTTTTATCTTTCTTCCCAAGTTGTATACCTTATATTTCCTTGTCTTATGGCATTAGCTAGAACTTCCGGTATGATGTAGGAGTGGTGGGAGAGGACATCTTTGACTTGTACCTCATCTTAGTGGGAAAGCTTTAAT
Source organism: Lasiurus borealis (assembly GCA_004026805.1). NCBI lineage: Eukaryota > Metazoa > Chordata > Mammalia > Chiroptera > Vespertilionidae > Lasiurus > Lasiurus borealis. The sequence goes on along the minus strand of PVJN01013976.1, from coordinate 3,716 downwards.
TTTCTCACAATTAGGGATGCTGGTTACAGTGTATTTTTCTTTTTGTAGATTTTTAAAAAAATATATTTTAATTGGTTTTTCACAGAGAAGAAGGGAAAGGGATAGAAAGAGAGAGACATCAATCAGCCGCCTCCTGCACTCCCTCTACTGGGTATGTGCACAACCAATGTACATGCCCTTGACCGAAATTGAACCTGGGACCCTTCAGTCCCCAGGCCGACGCTCTGTCCACTGATCCAAACTGGTTTCGGCATGTAGATTTTTTTTTTTTTTTAACAAATTTAGGAAGTTACCCAGTACTCCTAGTTTACTGAGTTTTTATTATGAATGGGTGTTGGATTTTGTTAAATGCTTCTTCTATTGATATGATCGTGTGTATTTTATTTTTTTTTTAAAAAAAATTTATTGAGTTTTCACAGAGAAGAAGGGAGATAGAGAGTTAGAAACATCGATGAGACGTCAATCAGCCACCTCCTGAACGCCCCCCACTTGGGATGTGCCCACAACCAGGATACATGCCCTTGACCAGAATCGAACCTGGGACCCCTCAGTCTGCAAGCTGATGCTCTGTCCACTTAGCCAAACCGGTTCTGGCGTGTATTTTCTTTTTTAGACTATTAAACCAGCTTGCACAGTTGTCTGAGAACAGACATTGTATGGTTTCTATTTTTTAAAATTTATTAAAGTGTGTTTTATGGCCCAGTATTTCAGGTTCCATCTGAGCTTGAGATGAATGTGTATTCTATTGTTGGATTAAGTAGTCAATAGATGTCAATTGTATCCAATCGTTTGATGGTGTTGTTGAGTTAGACTATGTCCTTACTAATTTTCTGCTTGCTAGGTCTATAGATTTCTGATAGAGGAAGCATTTTTCTTAAAGTTTGCAATTTTCATTGGCTAGAATAGATTATAATGATTGGGATAGACTTCCGAAAGCAGTATGGCTAGGCTGGCAGGTGGACTTAAGAGCTTAGGATCTCATTGTTACTAAAAGAACAAGGATATTCCTATGTAGTTCTGAAAAAATGACATACTAATGCTCTCTCAACTGAGTAACTACAAATCAAAGTAAACAGAAGAGTAGCTGACACATAAAAAGGTCACTATCACTTCATATCGAGGAAATACTTGAAGTAGCTCAGCAAATAGTAAAATAAAAAGAAATAAATATTTCAGAACAAGCTGTTACACTCATTTGGTATCAATAAAATGGTCCAAAATAAACCAGAAGACCATGACAAGTTATAGCTGTGTAAATGATGAAATCTGATATTACAGTTTAAATTCAGCACCTGAAAGAATCCCTTTGTAAAGATGAAAATGAAGTTTACATTACTCTGGAAAAATATGACCGACCAGTTAGTATTTGGATATTATTGTTACCTTTTCCTGCATGTCTACAGCATGGTGATGAATGCTCATATTTCCTAGCACATTCTTCTCCATGTAATAGGGAAAACAGTGAACCTTTACTGAAAATAGGATGAATAGCTAAATGACCTTTCTTTTTGAGGCAGTTATTTATATTCTGAAAGAGTGTATCTCTAATAAGACCTTGAAGAAGAATCTCCTTTGCCACATGACCATCATAAAGGGAAGGAATGATTCATCCACTTGGGCTCCAAGTAGTCCTTCTGTCATGGCTGGATTTCCAGACAAATTCAATAGCAGTTTCAAACCTTGAACCTTGTTGCTTCTATTTCCTGAAAGCAACACTTGGAACAGGTTTGTAATGTAACTGTTAGGCATGTGCTGGTGGTCTTTGGTAACTGTCATGTTTGTTAACCAGCTCAGTCCCACCAGCTGCACAAGGACGTTCAGGAGATCAGAGAAGACATCCTCACAGACTTGATTGACATATACCTTTATCTTGAATTGATTTTCAACATTCACACTCAGGTTACTCAGTGTATTGAAAGCCTTCTCTTTAATACTATGATTGGGATTGTTGATTTTGCTACCAACAATTGGAATAGCAACCAATTCACAAATAATGACATGGTTAGAAAACAGCCAAGATGGCGGCATAGGTAAACACCTACACTGCTGCCTCGCACAACAATTTCAAAACTACAACTAAAAGACAGAACAGACATCATCCAGAACCACAGGAAAGCTGGCCGAGTATAAGTTCTACAACTAGAAGGAAAGAGAGGGGATCACAGAGACTCAGAGGAGCTGGAAAAAGCTCAGGTACGGAGATGCGCGCGCTGAGCGAGCGGGTGCCCGAGTACCTGTCTGGCCTTCTCTGACAGGAGGGAAATGGAGACTCCCAACGGCATTGAACCCCTTATCCTATGACACTAAACCCCAGATCCAACCGAATCTCATACGGGGGGAGTTTGGACTGTGAAAAGGGAGAAGTGCACGGAAATTTAGGGGAGTCGCAAAAGATAGGAGGTCTGGTCATGGTCGCGCGCGCACACAGCGCCACACGGAGGACAGATTGCTGATTGGGCTGCTGGCTTTTGTGACTGGGCGGGAGACAGACCCTCCCAACTGTGCCACTTCTGAGTCCACTGGGCCCCTGTTTCGGGCGAAACCCTGGAGATCTAGACTCGTGTGGTCCTGGTGCGCAGGGGAGTTGGAAAGGCAGCGGTCTAGAGGCACTGCGGGTGCGCGCTCGCACAAGGATACTCCAGCGATTACCCAGTCACGTGAGACTCCGGGGCTGTGGAGGGCGGGGCCGACTGGAAGGCAAGGCGGTCCCTTAAGCCCTGAGACTCCACCCATCCCAAGCTCAACAGATGTTTTTGAGGTTTTGCAAGTACAGAAGTTTCCCCGACATAGTGAAAATGCCAAGACAAGGGAAGGGATCAAAAACAAAAGAAATGGAGGGAAAAAAAACGACTGGATATAGAGTTCAAAACCACGCTTATAAGGTTTTTCAAGAATATGCTAGAAAAGATGCATAAATTTAGCGAGAGCCAAGAGGAGATGCAAAAAAGCCTACTAGAAATACAAAAGAGCCAACTAGATTCTAGAGATGATGCATAAATTTAGCGAGTCCCAAGAGGAGATGAAAAAGGACCAACTAGAGACACTAACTGAAATAAAAAATATACAGAGTCCTAACAGCAGACTAGAGAAAGGCAAGAATCAAGTCAAAAATTTGAAATATAAAGAAACAGAAAACACTCAACTGGAAAAGCAAGAAGAGAAAAGAATCAAAAAATGTGAATATAATGTAAGGAGCCTCTGGGACAGCTTCAAGCGTACCAACATCAGAATTGTGGGGGTGCCAGAAGAAGAGAGAGAGCAAGATACTGAAAACCTATTTAAAGAAATAATGACTGAAAACTTCCCACATCTGGTAAAAGAAATGGACTTACAAGTCCAGGAAGCACACAGAACCCCACATAAAAGGAATCCAAAGAGGAACACACCAAGACACATCATTATTAAAATACCAAGAGCAAAAGACAAAGAGAGAATATTAAAATCAGCAAGAGAAAAACAGTTTATTACCTACAAGGGAGCACCCATACGACTCTCAGCTGATTTCTCAACAGAAACCATGCAGGCCAGATGGGAGTGGCAAGAAATATTCAACGTGATGAATAGCAAGAACCTACAACCAAGAATAATCTATCCAGCAAGGCTAACATTCAGAACTGAAGGGCAGATAAAGAGCTTCACAGATAAGAAAAAGCTAAAGGAGTTCATCAACTCCAAACCAGTGTTATATGAAATGCTGAAGGGTACTCTTCTAGAAG
>PVJN01013975.1:0-47660 GCA_004026805.1 Lasiurus borealis | reverse complement strand
CCCTCCCCACCCCCCCAGTGTCTTGTACCCACTGGTTATGCTTAAATACATGCATACAAGTCCTTCAATTGATATTTTACAGCCCACTCCCCTCAACCTCCCCTGCCTTCCCGCTGTAGTATGACAGTGTGTTCAATGCTGCTTTGCCTCTGTATTTGTCCCCCCCGCTTCCCTCCCCACCCCTCCCCCGCCGATTCTTTTCTTTAAAAACATCTTGCCTCTTCAGACTAGAAATAAACCTGTAAGAACAAAAAATGTTTGAGTCCCAGTTTCAATGTCAAACAATTCCTTTGGTATCAAATCAATGGTATCTGGATGGTGGACAAATGGTGGCAATGCAGGTCTGACCCTCTCTGGTTTGGTTCTAGGCATCCTGTAGTGATGCACAGCTACTGACTGCTCGCATGGCAAGGTGTCGTCAGAGTCTTCCATCTCTGGACTGTTTCTCCTCTTGTCTTTGTGGTTGGAGCAGACCTGTCAATTCCTCTCTGTTGCAGGAGTCCACTGGTCTTGGAGTTATTTTCTGAAAGTATATAAACATATTCTTGACCAAGTTATAAAATTGACTGGGGTCCTTTTTATTTTTGCCAAAACAATTTTCCTTTGGCTTATTTTTGATACCAGGTATGTTTTTCATGGGCAGGAGCACCCAGTTTTAAATGGAGCTGAGAATCAGGCTTGTGATTGTGGAAGGGGAAGTTCCATGGAGAAAATATGGATAGACTGTTTGGTATTGTTTTTGTATATTTGGGAAAATATCTTGTGAGGCTTTAGGCAAATCTGTTGGATATTTAGAACATTAGCAATTGATATGTAAGAAAACACACATGAAAAAGAGATAATTTTTAATTTAAAGAAATACTCACCAATATTTGGGAGTAGGTTGCCTGCCTTCCTGATTGCCCCTAACTGCTTCTGCCTGCCAGCCTGATTGATGCCTAACTGCTCCCCTGCCAGCCTGTTTGCCCCTAACTGCCCTCCCCTGAGGGCCTGGTCACCCCTAACTGCCCTCCTCTGTAAGCCTGGTCACCCCTAATTGCCTCTGCTGCAGGCCTGGGTCCTCCCCAACTACCCTTCCCTGCAGGCTTAATCACCCCCAACTTCCCTCCCAACTGCCTTCCCCTGCTGACCTGATTGCCCACAACCGCCCTCCTTTATAGGCCTGGTCCCTGCCAACTGCTCCATCTCCCCTGTTGGCCATCCTGTGCTGTTCATCTTGTATCCACATTGAGGCAGGATCTTTTGACCACATTGGGGCAGTTATCTTGTGTGTTGGAGTGATGGTCAATTTGCATATTACTTTCTTATTAGATAGGATAGAGGCCTGGTGCATGCATGGGGGCCAGCTGGTTTGCCCTGAAGGGTGTTCTGGATCAGGGTGAGTGTTCCCTTGGGGTGTGCAGTGTCCTGGGCAAGGGGCCTCTGGTGGTTGCAGGCTGGCCATGCCCCCCCCCCCCCCAGCCACCCAAGAGGAGGCCCTAGTATCTGGGATTTATTTATCTTCTACAATTGAATCTTTGTAGCCTGGAGGGGAGCCAAGCCTTCTGCTTGCACAGCCATTGAAACTTTGTTGCCTTAAGTGGAGACCTGGGCCGCCAGGGTTTGGGGAAAGCTTGGCTTCTTCTATAGCCTTGGCAACCCAAGCCTCCCTCCTGCTCTCTCTGTGGCTGTAGCCATCTTGGTTGGGTTAATTTGCATACCCACTCTGATGGGCTGGTGGGTGTGGCTGGTGGGCGTGACTTGTGAGTCTAGCAGAGGTATGGTCAATTTGCATATTACTCTTTTATTAGATAGGATATATTAATATATAAAAGCCTAAGTGACCGTTCAACCATTCAACCAGTAGCTCTAACATGCACTGACCATGAGGGGGCAAATGCTCAATGCTCAGACATGGGAACATGGAATAGACTGATGAATCTCAGAGGGTAGGGGGAGGAGGGAAGGCAGGAAGAGACTAACAAAAGATTTTATATACATACTAGAGGCCCAGTACATGATTCATGCACCAGTGGGGTTCCTTGGCCTGGCTGGGAGGATCAGGCTGAAACCAACAGTCTGACATCCCCCAAGGGGTCCCAGATTGTGAGAGAGCTCAGGCCAGGCTGAGGGACCCCACTGGTGAATGAATTTATGCACTGGGCCTCTAGTAAAATATAAAGCAGGTTTTCATAGGGTCCATTACATCATGTTCTAAATTGGTACTCAGTGAATATATATAGTCATTTTTCATTGTGTTCTAAGGTACATGCTGTTCCTGCAGATAGTTCATTGTTCTGTTGTTTTAACTCCCCACTGCGTAGGGACCTAAAATATGAAATCATCCCATTGCTATTTAGCCAAGTGATCTCTTGGCTATTCACTGCTCTCAAAATGGAAGATTTTCATTTTTGTGCTGGCTCTGCCTGGACTTTCAGCATGTGAGAATATGGTGCAAGGTCCACTTCCTAAGTTTTCCCCCCAATTTTTTTTTCTAAATCCAGTGATCTTTCCTAGAAAGGTTTCAGATATGTGCCACTTAAGGTCTGGATTCTGCCCAATTTTCAGAGAAATAAAAACAAAAAGAATTAAGGTAATTGACTTCCTTATCCACCAAGACAACTTGATTCTTACTCCTGGACTGTCTCATTCCACTTGGTATTGTACTGATGCTTTTCTTTATTGACAATATCCAGGTTTAGGCTGATTTATCAGGATACTAAATTGCCTCTCCTGCCATTTGCACCCTGAGGTACCTCTCTCACTCCAGCTTTTGGCCCCCTATCTGGTCTTGGTTAATGCTATTCCAACCACATTTGTGTTGACCATTTCATCATTGACTACCTATCCCAACCCATTCCTGCTATTATTATCTGCTTCTATACTTTCTAGAGCAACTTTTCATGGCCTAGTCATCCTATGGGATTCTACACTATGTTTTAGATAGTCACACTATCTACATTGTGTGACTTTGGGCAAGTCGTGAACTTTACTGATTTTTTGTTTTATCTGTTGACCAAACATTGATCCTTGTCTTATATTATTTATAGAGATATTTAGTGATGGTTTAAAAATAGAAGTAGTAGAAACTTACAAGGGAAACTTAGGCTGTCATTGTGTAATTAGAATACTATAGAAAATTATTATGACTCAGACAAAAGAGAAAAATAATTGGGAAATTCTTAACATTTCTTGCTTTTAGTCATCTGAGATTTAGATATTTTATACAGCTCTGGTATGGAATGTGAATTTACCAACTCAGAGTTGCTATCCTTTTTTTCTCTTTTCTGTCAGCCACCATGATACGTACAGCTTTTGAATCTGATGCCACTCCTGTTGCTATGCCAAGGTCTCTGAGCTAGAAGGACAACAATCATCACCTGGAATGGCTGCCATGTGACTCTGTCTGCCAAGAGAGAGATTTGTGTTAGGGTCCCACAGGCAGAGCTCATTTATGAGAGAACCAAGTTGGAGATATATCATGAAAAAAATTGTCTCCTTAGCATCACTGTTCTAATCATACACATTAGATGTATATGAGTACATCTAAATCCAGGTGTAACCACAGACTGCTGAGACCACTAGGCTAAACGCAGCAAGTGAGAACAGGGCAAAGCAAAGGCACCCACTTTGATGGCTTCAATTCTATTTAAGAGCCATTCATTCCTCTTCTGACTTTCTTAGAGCGGCCAGAATCCTCATGTCAACAGCTTTTGGTGAAGGTAGGGGAGGAAGATGCTTCACACATCACAGGGTTTATATAAATCTGGTCCTAATCTGACCTGAAGTTTTCTGTGAATATTGCTTAGTTGACAGAGAGCACCAGAGTCCCAGAAATGACCCTTCTGATTACCCTTTCTGTAAGTGCTTATGCAAGAGGCTGCTGAGAACGCTTAGCTGTTGGCTGCATGAGAGGAAGGAACATTGTTAAATTGCCTGTAAATGGCATGAAAGTCACATCAAATTTAGAGAAATATTTAAAAAAACATAAAATATACCTCTTTCCTATTTTAAATTTATTGTACAATTATTATTGGCAAATTTAAGTATGAAGAAAAGTAAAACTAAAATTTAAAAATATCTCTCTCTCTTTCTCTCTCTTTCTTTGCATTTATTGGATGATTCTGACTCCATTGTACATAGCGTTTTGCATCTTATATTTTTCATTTATCATAATAAGAATTTCCTCAATTTTATGAGCTCTTTAGTAAATATTTTCAATGTCTGTTCAATATGCAGTTGTATGGCATTATAATAACTCATATAACCATTATGTGGAAGATTTGTGTTCAACTTTGTTTACTAGAGTAGCTAGAATATATGGGTGGGCAAAAGTAGGTTTGCAGTTGTATTAATAATACAATAATAAATCAATAAATAACATAAGAATAAACTCCTCTGTGCATAATGACAACTGAAAACCTACTTTTGCTGACCCCTGTATTGCTTTACATGCTTAAACCAACCCTTATAATGTACTTTCCTGATTTGATCTGTATAATTCTAAAATCACTTCTTGGGGATGTTTATGAATATACATGGTAGTTTACTTAGATAATACAAGTATATAACTTTTATAATAACATTTCTTGCATTGAAGGAATTGTTTTCTCTTTGATTTAAAGAAATAATGATACAGGAATGCAGTATCATTTAAAGAAGGCAAGATTAAATCTGTTCTCTTTTAGTAACATAGAACATTGTTTCAACTCTTAATATTATGCTTATCCTTCTAAAATATGAGAAAATGTATATACCTTGAAACATTTTTGGAAGTATTCTTTTAATCCATGAACATGTGTTAAATGTCTACTATATATCATACATTTCAAAGCATTGGAGATTTATCAGTGAACAAAACAAAGATCCCTGCCCTCATAGAGTGTATATTTTAATGGGGAAGAGAAAAGACAAATAATAAACAAAATTAGATGATAGATAGATAGACAGAAACACATATTTTATGTTATAAGGAAGAATATGCTTTAATAACAGAAAGAAAAAATGTGTATGAAGAGGTTTAGGGGAGCACGCAATTTTAACACTATTAAGAGATATCTTTCGAGCAAAGTTTGATAATATCTTTTTTATAGAAATCTTGTAAGGATTAAATAAGTGTATATGAAGGTGCTACTCAATGATTGGTGCATAGAAATCACTGAATAAGTAATATTATTATGACTAGAGGCCCGGTGCATGAAATTCATGCACAGGAGTGGGGGGGGGGAGTGTGTCCTTCAGCTAGCCTGCACCCTCTCCAATCTGGGGCCTCTTGAAGGATGTCCAACTGCCTGTTTAGGCATCCCTCTCACAATCCAGGACTGCTGGCTCCCAACTGCTCGCCTGCCTGCCTTCCTGATTGCCCCTAACCACTTCTGCCTGTCAGCCTGATAATCCCCTAACCACTCCCCTGCCAGCCTGATTGTCTCTAACTGCCCTCCCCTGAAGGCCTGGTCACCCCTAACTGCCCTTCCCTTCAGGCCCAGTTGTCCCCAACTTTCCTCCTCAGCCAACTTGGTCACCCCTAGCTGCCTTCCCCTGTAGGCCTGGTCACCCCCAACTGCCCTCCCTTGTAGGCCTGGTTCCTCCCAACTGCCCTCCCCTGTTGGCCATCTTGTGGTGGCCATCTTGTGTCCACATGGGGGCAGCCATCTTTGGCCCCATGGGGTCAGCCATCTTGTGTGTTGGAGTGATAGTCAATTTGCATATTACTCTTTTATTGGATAGGATAGAGGCCTGGTACACTGATGGGGGCTGGCTGGTTTGCTCTGAAGGGCATCCCATATCAAGGTGGGGGGTTCCCTTGGGGCATGGGGTGGCCTGGGTGAGGGGCCTGTGGTGGTTTGCAGGCTGGCCATGTGGAGGCCCTGGGATCTGGGATTTATTTATCTTCTATAATTGAAACTTTGTAGCTTTGAGCAGAGGCCAGGGCAGGCCAGGAAGTTTAGTTTCCTCCATCTCCAAGGGCAACCTTAGCCTCCTGCTCTCTTCAGCTCTGAGGCTGCTGCCATTTTTGTTGAGATTTATTTATCTTCTATAACTGAAACTTTGTAGCCTTGAGTGGAGGCCAGGGCTGGTCAGGGCAGGTGGGAAACTTGGCTTCCTCTATTGCCAGTGCAACCCAAGCCTCCTGCTTGCTCCAGGTCTGTGGCCAACTGCCATCTTGGTTGGGTTGATTTGCATACTCACTCCTGATTGGCTGGTGGGCTTGGCTTGGTGTGGTGGAGTGATGGTTAATTTGCATGGCACTCTTTTATTAGTGAGATGATTATTTTCAAAGCCAGTATTCAATCTGTTTCTGATTCTACAATCATCATTCTTTCCACTACCACCTGGAAGTCCCTCCATGGAAGCAAGTTAGAGGCACGAAAGCACATTCATTAATAATTCTCAAGAGTACTGTTTAGGGTATTACTATGTGAAATTGGACTACTTGTGCCTGTTAATATTCTAACTACCAGTCTAAAATCTACACTATGAGGGTTTTTTTCCTAGTAAGAAAACTATATTATCTCTATCCATATGAAATTGTTATTTTGAGCTAAACTCAGCAGAATATCTGGACTTAATATGTACCTTTGAAGAATTAAAAAAATATATAATACTCTAAAGTAGTGTGATATACATATTATGCAAACATATAATGCTTTACATTTGCTGCAGTGTAATGGTGTACAAAGTACTAGAACTCATATACACTTCTAGTCCTGGCCTTACTTGTCACCAAGCAAAAGATTTTATGTTGTCATTTCAGCGATATGGGAATGCCCCCTCCCTAAAATAAATCCACCCCCAATACATACACATATCTGCTGGAACTTGTAAAGATTAACTCTTTAAACTCAAGGCTCCAATGTCTGTTAACATACAGATAACCAGGGAAGAGAAGACTTATCCTTAGCTGTTTGCATTTAAGTGTCGGTGACATTCAGCTCCATTAAAATAGGTTGTGTTTAAATAGAGGCTGCAGGGCTACACAGTGGAGATCCTCTGGCTCTGAGGGAGGAAATACAGGAGCAAGTAAATGGCAAAGGGACCGCTCAGGTTTTGTATGTGACCTGCACAGGTTCAAACAGAATTTCCTGTCAATGTATAATTCTAAATATCCTTAACTTATCCCTATCCCTATAGATTCTGCATCTTCTGACTCCATAACTCAGGTAACCCTTTTAAGTAATTAGCATTATTATAAACACTATATAAATACTCTTTAAAATAGAGTAAGAAAGTCAGCTAAGCAGTGTCCAGCTCACGACAGCGTGCATGCATATTTGAGTGTGAGTGTGGACATATGCACACACACTTCACACACACTACTTTGCCCTTTTCTGAGACTCATGCAAGACTTCCATTCTCTTCTATTCAGGCCACAGGTCACCCAGCCCCACAGGAGCTCATACTGAGCACTAAGCATCACTGGTAGGCACACAGGCGTCCTCCTCAGTCCCCAATGCTCTTCAGTGTTCTTCCTGCATTCTGTAGGCATTGGGACCCCTACCCCCCTTTCTCCATCTCTCTTCTGCCAGATGATGGTGGGCAGGATGCTTTCAGCGATTGCTGCATGATGGGGGAAATGCCCCTTGAACAGGAATAACTCCCATATGTTCAAAGATTTAGACTTGAACAAGCTAACATTTTGTGAAAAGTAAAATATAAGTACCTTAAGGACAGAAGTGAAAGCTTTTCATCTGGGTATTCTCCACAGCTGCAATGCCCTGAACAGATACCTACAGGACCAGCCCCCACGATGGCTAGGCCAGAAAAAAGGGGGAAGGAGAGCATGCGTGGTGTTCTAACACACATTTTCATTTAAAGATTACAAAGAAAGGGAGAGTGAGAGGGTAAGACCAAGTCAAATCTGATCCATGTGTAAGCAACATTACCAATTTTTAAAATTATTTTGTGTTTTATCCCAAACCTCCCAACCAAAGTTGATATAAAATCCTCAGTGCTCAAGTTGAAAACAAGTGCCATTTTTTTTTTTTTTGTACTAAAAAGTGGTGTATTCCGCTTTTCAATTCCCAGAGACAATTTCCCGACTCGCTCTTACCTCTCCATTGTCCTTTGGGACTGATTGTTCAGAATCAGTTCTTTGAATTCACATGGAGGCAGGGTGATCATTTTTTTGGCAAAAGGCAAAAATCTGTAAAATTATAGCTTTGTAGCACAGAGGAAGAAGGATTGTCAGGTCCCATAGAAGGTGAGACTATGAAAATTCAATATTCTTTTTTTTTCCCCCAAAAGTCCCTTTTTGGATGAAGAAACAAAGTTGCTTAACTGGTCTTTATTTAAAATGAGAGTGCTGGTTTCTAAGAACCTCTCATCGTGAGACTAATGACATCTTAGAGGTGTATTAATAAATCCGTGTACAGGAAGACAAAAGAGGAATCAGGGCTAATCAAAATGCCAGCTATTTTAAGATCTTTCCTTGACCATGTAATAACCTTCATACATATTATATGCCATTAGTATTCATGACAATTATATATTTTTAATTTTCTTGATGTTATAAAACATTAATCATTAGTCCCAGCAATAAGATATTTTTGTTCTTTATTGATTAAGGTATTACATATGTGTCCTTATCTCCCCATTGGCCCCGTTCCTCCCCCCCCCCCTCCACACTCATTTGCTTGAGTAGTTTTCTTTCTAAATTTATTTTATTGATTTTTTTACAGAGAGGAAGGGAGAGGGATAGAGAGTTAGAAACATCGATGAGAGAGAAACATCAATCAGCTGCCTCCTGCACACTCCCCACTGGGTATGTGCCTACAACCAAGGTATATGCCCTTGACCTGAATCGAACCTGGGTCCCTTGTGTCTGCAAGCCGACGCTTTATCCACTGAGCCAAACCGGTTAGGGATGCCTGAGTAGTTTTCTATAAAACTTTGGCAATACTGAACTTGCAAATATCGTGAAGTATGGTGTTTTTTTTTTTAAAAAAATCTGTAAAACCTTTGCTGAATTCTAAATTTCTATAATTAATTTTGGTGTCATAATCTCAGTAAAGAGGTATTTTAAAATCAAAGTGACTTTAATCTTTATCTCTTCATCTGAAAGGTAGTTGAGAATCAAAGAAACTTTTGGAAAAATAGGATGTCAACGCTTCTATGTCCTAAGAGAAAATAACAAAAGTGCAAATAAAGTGAGTGGGGATACTTTTTACTTTTGCTCTTTGTATATCTTTCCCAGTCAGGGTCAAGTGTGATCTATTCAGAAATGACGTTGGGCACAACTTTGAACAAAATTAATGGGGAGCAAGAAAACCATTGTACATGATACAAAGTCAGTGGGGTTGGCTGTCTCTATCAAGCAAATGAGTTAGGGAAAGAGGAAGTAATGGTGTTGGTGTTGCCCAAACTGTGGTCCACTAACTGTTGCATTGGCAATGATCAATCAACGCAACTGTCTCTGTTTTCTTTAGCCAGAGAAGTTATCATTTTCTTTTGCCATGACACATGGCATTGTGGTAATACTTAGGGAGCAGGCATCTAGCCAGAACATTTAAAGATAAATGTTTCACTTATTAATTTTAAAACATGTCTTAAGCTCCTACTATATGTCCAATACTATCCCTGCTTTGTGGGTACAGCAACAAAAACAAATAACCAAATCTCTGCCTATTTATTCCTGAATAAAGGGGTCCAAATCTAGTACCACCTCTTGGGCCTGAGCAAAGATGGTCTCCTGCTTTGAGTGAGACATGGAGACATTAGAGAGTTTTGAGTGGTCATGATCTGATTTACATTTTAAAGGGACCATTTAGACTAAGTGTTGAGAACAGATTGTAAGAAGGCAAGGATAGAAGTTTAAAGTGTTTTTTGTCAATTTTAAGGAAGCTTGGGCTGGGCTGGAAGTGGTAAACTGGCCGGAATGGATCTGAGTTGTTTTTATTACTTTTTTTTGCTTTGTGATGCTTGTTTTTCATCAAGGATATAGAGGAAAGAATAAATGCTTTAAATTGAGAAGTGGGAAATGAGTGACATATCAAATACTTCATCCTGTTTTGCTGAATTCTAAATTACATGAGATGTTGCTGGGTTATTACTTTATAATAGTTTTTAAATGCATCCATTTCCCCCTTTTTGCAAACTTTCCCTCTTTCCTGTGCTTTATTTTATAGAGTGAGAAAAATCAATCTGGAAATATTGCTCTGAGGTAATTAAAATGAATGGCACTGAGCCTCATGAGGGAAGAACAGATGCCCTGTTGTCTACATACCCTGTGTCTTTGTTTGCTCTGTTGTTTTAATTTCATATGCCCATTCAATGTATCTTCTACCAGAATTATGGTAAAAACCCATTGGGATCATTCTTATGATCTTTGGGAAACCACATTCTCAGCTTTTCATTGGTGGTTATTGTGCCAGCACAGCCAAGGGTTCAGCAAGCCTGAGGGAGGGCCTGCGAAGGATGAAGAAAAGACAGACCAAGAGAATAAGCTGGGTCTAGGTGGATCTTCTGTGCTTGGCTGAGACCACAGAACAGATCCAGACTGCAAGCCAATGCTTTATTTTATAGTCAGAGGTAAACAAGGTAATTTACAATGTTTCACTTCTAAGTTTCACTTGTTTTGGCAGCACTTGCTGCACCTCCCACAGCCCATTAGCTACCCAGGAAAGATCTAGGGACCTGTCACAAGATCAAGTTTAATTATGCTAAGAGGGCTGTGCCCTCTCATATGGGACTTGTTTGTGGCTTTGCAGCAGGTCAGTCCTAGGTTTAACCTTATAACTGCTCCCTACATCTCGCCCTTTTAATTTTAAGCTACTAATAATGGAAGTAAAACTTAAACATCAAGAACAAAGTTCTGACTATTAAAATATTAACAAAACAATGCCAATGCAAAACACAATAACAAAATAATGCCAATGCAAAACCCAGACATGGCTATTCATAAAACAATGCCAATGCAACACTATAATAATAGAGAAACCAAACTGCAGTAACAGTTTTTCTACTAAATGAAAGTTTCTTTTGCTGATTTACTCAAGAGTCCTCAGACTTGGCTGTGCAAAAGTTTGCAGAAGACTGGCAGGAGTAGCTTCCACTTGCTTTTCTGCTATCTGCTGGGCCTCAGTTGTTAACTTCTTCAGCTGACCCCATGTTGGCACCTCAGTCTTTTGTATAGCCTTTGTCATCTTCCTTTTCCATTTTGCTGTCATCGGGGCAACTGTCAGTCTTTTGAACAATTGGACAAGGAGCTTCTCTGGGTCCATTGTGGTGACGTATGTAACACTCTGGCACCCAAGTTAATTGTGCTGCTCCTTCTGGAAAGATATAAACACAACCTCTTCCTCACATCATTACTGGATCTGGTCCAAACCATTGTTCAGTTTGTGCATCCTTCCATTGGGCTAACCCCGTGGAGGCTATTGTATAGGATGCCCAATGCCTTTCAGCTGCTATATGACCCTCTGCATCGCAATCAAAAAATTTAAAATACAAAGAACATGACTGAGTTTGTTTTGAGGTGACACATAACATCTGTCCCTCCCTTTCTTGTTTTAGTAATTTCATTTTAAGAATACAATTTGCTCTTTCCACTATTGCTTGACTTTGAGGGTTGTAAGGGATACCGGTTTTATGACAAATTTGATATTGCTGACAAAAATGTTGAAAAGCAGAACTAGTGTATTTGGATCCATTGTCTGTCTTTAGCTGTAAGGGAGGACCTGGTGCCACAGAGGCAGCTATGCAATGATTAATTACATGGTTGGGAGTCACAAAGATAAAGTAGGAGTAGATATCTACATTAACATGTACCCATCTCTGCTTACCAAATTCTGGTATGTGGGTGACATCCATTTGCCAAATTTGATTAGGTTAAGAGCCCTAGGATTAACCCCCAACAATTTTAAAGGTCAATGAATTACACATTGAGAGCACTGCTTAATAATTTGACAAGCTTGCTCCCTACAAATATGGAATTGTTTGCGAAAGGCAGCAGCATTTTGATGATGCAAAGAATGGGAGGACTGGGCAAGAGAAAGTGGGGTGGCCTCTTGCATTACAGCAAAGAAGCGATCAATAGCCTCATTGCCCATAGCTAATGGACCAGGGAGACATGAATGAGATCAGATATGACCAATAAAGCAGGGAAGTTGTCATTCTCTAATGACTTTTTGAAGGTTGAAAAATAAATGAAAGAGTTCCTCTGATTAGTGTGCCCTTTAGTAGTCATTTCAATTAGTTTGACCATTCCACATAGGCACTATCACTGTAGGTTAATGGGCTCCGTAGCAAAATCTGTCATGGCATAGATAAGAGCTTATATTTCTACCTGTTGTGCTGAAATATAAGGGGTTTGAAGGACCTTTGCACCTCTGCTGCAGTGGTATCCAGCTTTTCCAGAACTGGATCCATCTGTGAAAACGGTTAATGCCTGAGGTATAGGTTGTGACTTCACTGTCTTTGGGAAGGTAAAGGTAGTAACTGAGAGCAATTGTAAAACCTTATTTGCTGGAAAATGGTCACCAGTCTGTCCAGAGAAATTAGCAAGTGCAACTTGCCAATTTGTTGATTGTTGCCAGAGCCAGTCTTGCTGTATAGCTGTAAATGGCTCTACAATAAGGTAGGGGTCTCAGCCCACTAACTGGTCTGTTTGAAGGCGGACTCAAGCTATTAGCTGGGAAACCGAATCATGGAAAGGAGTTAATACCTTAGTTGGAGAATGAGCCAAATATAGCCATTCAACAACTCTAGGAGCTTGCCAAATGACCCCAGTGAATGTAGGGAAAATTAAAACTTGTAAGAGAAGGGAGTTGCGCTGAACTTAAGGCATCCTCAGCTTTATGTAGGGCTGTCTTGGCTTCCTCTGTCAAGTAGTGTGGGGATGACAGAGATGAATCTCCCTTTAGTACATGAAATAAAGGGCTTAAGTCAGCAGCGGTTAATTTTAAAGCAAATGGAACCCAGTTACTATCTCCAGTAATTTTTGGAAGTCATTTAATGTAAGTTAAGTGTCAGTCCGAATTTGAATTTTCTGAGGTTTTATTGTTTTTCCCTCAATAATGCTGCCAAAGTAAGAAAAAGGAAATGTCCTTTGAACTTTTTCGGGTGCTATGCATAATCCAGCACAATGCAGGGAATCCTGGAAATCTATATAGATATTATTTAGATGTGTTTCATTTTTTTTGTGAGCTAAGAGAATGTCATCCATCTAATGAATAATGTAAGCCTGGGGATATTTTTTCTTATAGGATGTATGGCTGCAGCCACAAAATCCTGACACAAGGCAGGATTATTGGCCATGCCCTGAGGCAATACTTCAGCATATCTCCACCCCCATCATCGCAAACCCACCAGCGCTGTTCCCCTGCTTCCTCCAATCCTCGATCATATTTGGGAGAAAGCGCATTGTCCTGAGGGCTCTCTCCCACAGGAGTGTAGCCCAGGGACTGGAGGGGAAAGAAACACACCAGAGGTGGAGTCGAAAGCCTTTGGCAACCTTGCCCCATCTACAGTATCTGGATTCCCCTGCCACATTCCTCCACTCCCCTCTCTGGAGTGGGCTCTAGGCAGTCCCGAATCTGGGACCACAGACTGAAAGTAGAGGCAGGCATTTCCTCTGGACCTTCAGCCATGTAATAATCTCGAAGTTGTTTCCCTACCTTCTCCCATGCCTTTATATTCATCTTTTCTTCCGCAGAAAACTATGGGTAGGTTTTACTCACAAAATCCAAAAAATTGAAAAGCTGTTCATACCTCACAGAACAGCCCCTGGCTTGGAGCATAGCCTCAAGCATAGGTATGCATACATTCTTTCCCTGCAATCCTGAATTTCCCATGTTTTACACCTCGCTAGTACTACACCCTTTCCTTTCTTACTGAGTGCATACACCTTGGGGCCTCCTTTCACCTGACAATGACAGTTCCCTTACACTCAGGTCCGCATTGAGTGCCACTTGGGCCGAACTCGGCCCCACATTGGGCTCCACTTGTGCCGTGCCAGCACAGCCAAGGGTTTGGTGAGCCTGCAGGAGGGCTGGCAAGGATGAAGAAAAGATAGACAAAGAGGAAAAGCTGGTTCTAAGTGGATCTTCTGTGCCTGGCTGAGACTACAGAACAGATCCAGACTGCAAGCTGATGCTTTATTTCAGTGGTTCTCAACCTTTCTAATGCCGCGACCCTTTATTACAGTTGCTCATGTGGTGGTGACCCCCAACGATAAAATTATTTTCGTTGCTACTTCATAACTGTAATCTTGCTACTGTTATGAACTGTAATGTAAATACCTTATATGCAGGATGTATTTTCATTGTTACAAATTGAACATAATTAAAGCATAGTGATTAATCACAATAACAATATATAATTATATATTGTGAAATATTTATTTCTAATTACAAATGAATGAAATTTTGTCTTGAATCGTGGTGTAGCATGGGCAACAGTCTTCATATGACAACAGTAAACGACATGGCTACACTTTGCTACACCGAGGAGCGGTGTGTTGGTTCCTAAGACCATGGGAAACAGGTATTTTCCACTGGTCTTAGGCGACCCCTGTGGGTCGTTCAACCCCCAAAGGGGTCGCGACCCACATGTTGAGAACCGGTGCTTTATTTTATAGTCAGAGGTAAACAAGGTAATTTACAATGTTCTTTAAGTTTCCCTTGCTTTGGCAGCACTTGCTGCACCTCCCACAGCCCATTAGTTACCCAGGAAGATCTAGGGAGCAGTCACAAGATCAAGTTTAATTATGCTAAGAGGGTTGTGCCCTCTAAGCTGGGACTTGTTTGCGGCTTTGCCAGCAGGTCACTCGGAGACTTACCCCTATAACCACTTCCTACAGATTATACCATCTTCATTTACATAAGCAAGAAATTCCAAGACTTTTACCTTGGTTTTACAAATCAGGACATGGCAATTAAGTCTGAAATATATACACCGAATTCCATGACTGTACTGTTCTGTTTGGATCTATTTAACTGATTAACTCTGTTCCTGTGGAAAAGTTTTAGCAGACTGCAGGCCTAGGGAAAATCCACTTCACATTTGATAGGCTGCTTCCTAATGAGCATTTCAAAAATAAGTACAGCTTTTCAAATCATGTTCCTTTAAAACTATTTTTGATCCAGTTTTTATTCTTTCAAGGCACATGTTGCACATTGAATTCTGAAGAGTAAGCAGTCGGTTTTTTAACATGTGCTCTTGGAAATACACGCTTCAAAGTTTCTTGTCCCTGGTGCATTTGCTAATGTCTTATGTACAGTTCAGAAGGTACAACTCATTTCCCATGACCTTGGCCCTGGGGAAGGCTCTGCAGCTCTTTGAGCCTTTCTGCCAGTGATGGCTTCTAAGCAGCTTGTCTAGACTGAAGTTGCCAGGAAGAAGACGGGAGGGCAGGTAAAATGGCAGGTAATGCTCATCAGTGGTTTCATCTCTTTGTGAAGATTGAATTTGAAAGTAAATTCCAATATGAAAGTCTTCAATTCAGGGTTACACAGGGGCACTGACTTGTTTTCTCAAGGCCCTCTGTGTCTTATGCCCCATTCCTACATAATACCAGGAATGGGGCATAAGGGTTGGTCCTTTCACAAAACTATAATAACTGAAGGGGCACTCAAGACCAGGGCATCCTACCTTCCTGTGTCCTTAGAAATACTAGTGTGAAAATTTTTCATTGTTTTCTATTTTCCATCAAACTAAACTTTACTGATCTCAGATAAAATGATATTAAGTTATTTCCTCAATTAAGTAAAGACAAAATTGTATAACCACAAGAAATACCTACTAGTCAGAAATTAAGTTTTAGATCTTGGATAATTTTATATATATATATATATATATATATATATATATATATATATATATATAGCAAATAAATACCAAATAAAAAGGGGGCATTGGGTATAAGGAATTCTTACTCTCTTACTAAACCAATATTGATCCTTGTAAGAATAATCAATGTGAGCTAATATCTACTTGACCTTAGTTCAACTTTTATTTATCTGCCATTTTATAATCTGTCATGTATGCTGAGTTATGAAAGTAACTCATCATGTTATACTGTAACAAAACAGGCAGTAGCAGTCCTCCTCTAAACACATATTCATATTCTTCATATTTACTTACTTCAACAAAAGTTTACAGCATATTCCAAACATACCACTCTTGGATTACAAATGATGAATTAATCAGGTATGTAGGGTACTGTGCTAGGCAGAATAATGGTCCCCCAATGATGTCCTCAGCTGACGTTAAAATAGGGTGATTATTTTAGAGTATCCAGGCACACACAATATAATCAGAGAATCATTAAAGCAGAAGAGGGAAGCACACAGAGAGAGTCAGAGGTAGATGTGACACAGGCAAGGACCAGAGAGATTCAGTGTAGCTGGCTTTGAAGATGGAGGGATGAGACCATGAGTCAAGGAAGTTGCGTGGCCTCGAAAAGCTGGCAAAGACCAGAAAACAATCTTCCCTAGAGCCTCCAGAAGGAACACAATCTGCCGCCACCTTGATTTGAGCCCAGGGAGGCCTGTTTCAGACTTCTGGCCCATAGAACCAAAAGAAAATAAATTTGTGTCATTTTAAGCCACTAAATGTGTGCAGTTTGGTACAGTAGCAATAGGAAATTACTAATGAGACCAATGCACTAATCATCTTTCATATCTACTGGTTGCATTCATTTGAATTCAGAAGGCAGGAGACCACGATGAGGGGTTCTGGAGCAACAGTGCAGTCAACAGGAAACAGGGCACTTGGGGTAGCAGTGTTTGCCCCCACAGTGTGACTTTCTGGGTATTGGCAAGTGCATGGTATCTGGCAAAGGGTGACACACCCAGCTCATAGTTTCCCTGTCAGCCCAGAAAAGGTCAAAATCTCTTAACACTTCCTTCTTTTCTTTTTTTCCATACAATCACCTGACAAGGGCATAGGATAGTTATTGTTATTCCACAGTTTACAGATGAGAAAACCTAGGGTCAGAGAAGTCAAATGTCTTGTCAACCCTTCCTCCCTAAGCAGTCAACTTAATGCCTCCTGTAGCTGTTATCCAATAATCAGTCAATTCTTCTGTGGTACGTTTTGGTATCACATTATTATATACTTTCTAGAAACTCATATTTACTGAAAATAGACAATATATTTACTTCAGAAGGGTAGAAAATGGATCTAAATACTTATACATCTGTACACTACACAATGAAAAGAGCTCAGGGAATAATGAAGATGATTTTCAGTATTTATGACAGAAAAATAAAAATGCAATTCTGAATAAAGAACATTTATGAAGTGATAATGCAGAATTTTATTTGTGAGGCATTTTATAGAAAATGTGTTCTTAGAAGCATCTGTCACAACATCTGAAGGAAGGCGGAGTGGGAAGAAGGGAAGAAAATGAGGACTGGGGCTGAGAAACCTGGGTTTGAATCCCACATCTCATACTTAGCCATACACCCTTTGACAGTCTCTTAAAAAGCCCAGCGTCTTCATGAGTCTACCTACAAAATGGTAAACATGGGTCTTACTTCACAGATTGACTGTGTCCTTTTACTTACTTATCAGGATCACTGACATTTTACCTAGTCATCATGTTAAGTCTCCCTATTTTTATTTTTTTTCCAGCTCTGACTTGCACCACTGCACAGTTGCCTAATCTGACTGAAAAAAAATAACACAACCCCCCAATATATATATACATATATATTCTTATTTTTTATTATTCAATTACAGGTTATATTTAATATTATTTTTATTTATTTTTATTGACTTTTGGGTGTACAGCATGGTGGTTAGACAGTCATATAATTTATAAAGCATTCCCCCTGATATTTCTAGTACCCACTCAGCACCACCCAAGTATTGACCATATTGCCTCTCTGCACTTTAAATCCCCGTGACTATTTTGTAACCACCGATTCATACTTCTCAATTCCTTCATCTTTTTCACCCAATCCCCTAAACTACTCCCCTCTGTATCTATGAGATCTCCACCTGAATGTTCGTGTTTCTTTGTTTTTTCCTTCCTCATCTCAGTTAGGGACATTGTAATCCATTGACTTCAAGCACCACATTCTTCCATCGTTTCACCTGCCAATTGGGTAACAGGTTCAGTTTATGTCTCCTTCTGATTTCCCTGAGCTCCATTCCCGGGACTTCCTGAGGTCAGACCCTCACCATCCCTCACCTCAACTACTGCCATTGTCTCCTGGCTCCCCTCTCCTCTAGGTCTAGGCCTGCTATTTTGTTCTTTCCTCTGTCCCAATAGAGATCTTTGTAAAATACACCTGGTCCAGTCATTAAAATTATTTGACAGTTTCCTTCACATATAAGATAAAGGCGTTCAGTAGTTACTTTTACTCTGACTCAGTTTCTCATCTCTAGAAATGGAAATAACAATAGTATATAACCTTATAGAATTTTCAAATTTTACTGTATTTAAAATAGGCAATATATTTCCATGTTTAAAAATCAAACACGTAAAAAAATCTTACTCTCACACTTGCCCCACCCAAAAGTCCCTCCTTTGTTGCAAGTGGACAATGAATTTTATATTATGCACTAGAGGCTCAGTGCATGAAATTCATCCACAGGAAGGGGTTTGTCCCTCATCCCAGCCTGCACCCTCTCCAATCTGGGATCCATCAAGGGATGTCCAACTGCTCTCTCACAATCCAGGACTGCTGACTCCCAACCATTCGCCTGCCTGCCTGCCTGATTACCCTTAACCACTTCTGCCTGACAGCCTGATCACCCCCTAACCACTCCCCTGCCAGCCTGATTGACACCTAACTGCTCCCCTGCAATCCCAATTGCCCCTAACTGCCCTCCCTTGCCAGCTGGTCGCCCCTAACTGCCTTCCCCTGCATATCTGGTTGCCCCTAACTGTCCTCCCCTGCAGACCTGGTTGCCCCCAACTGCTCTCCCTTGCTGGACAAGTCACCCCCAACTGCCCTCCCCTGCTGGCCTGGTTGTCACCAACTGCCCTCCCTTGCAGGTCTGTTGGCTCTGAACTGCCCTCCCCTGCACACCTGGTTCCCCCCAAATGCCCTCCCCAACCAGCCTGGTCCCCACCACTGCCCTTCCTTGTTAGTCTGGTCCCTCCCAACTGCCTTCCCCTGCAGGCTTGGTTGTCCCCACTGCCCTCCCCTGCTGGCCTTGTCTCCTCCAACTGCCCTCCTCTGCCAGCCTGGTCACCCCCAGCTGCTCTCCCTTGAATGCCTGGTCCTCCCCCAATTGCCTGTCCCTGCAGGCCTGGTCCCGCCCCACTAACCTTCCCTCTCTGTAGGCCTGGGTCCCTCCCCAACTGTCCTCTCCTGTACGCCTAGTCACCCCTAACTACCCTCCTCTGCTAATAACCTCTAACTGCCCTTTCCTGCAGGCCTGAATGCCCCCAACTGCCCTCCCTTCCAGGCCTGGTCGCCTCCCAACTGCGCTCCTCTGCCAGCCCAGTCACCCCTATCTGCCCTCCTCTGAAATCCTGAATTCCCCCAACTGCTCTCCCTTGTAGGGCCTTGTATCCCCCAAATCTTATTCCCTGTAGGCCTGGGTCCCCCCCAACTGTCCTCCCCTGTAGGCCTGGGTACCCCCAAATGTCTTCCTCTGCAGACCTGGGTCTTCCCCAACTGCCCTCTCTTACAGGCTTAGTTCCTTCCAACTGCCTTCCCCTGCTGGCCTGATCACCCACAACTGCCCTCACCTGCCAACTATCTTGTGTTGGCCATCTTGTGTCCACATGGAGGCAGCCATCTTTGGCCACATGGGGGTGACCATCTTGTGTGTTGGAGTGATGGTCAATTTGCATATTACTTTTTATTAGATAGGATTCTTTCATGTTATTTAATAAAAATAAAATTGACATATGCACACACATACACACACACATAAATAAATATATTCAGTGGTACCTTGAGATACGAGTGCCCTAACATATGAGATTTTTGAGATACGAGCCGTCGAGTGAGCAATTTTTGCCTTGAAATATGAGCAACTTTGGAGATAGAAGTAATCAAGCAGATCGGCCAGCTGCACACAACCCACCAGTTTACCTCGACTCAAGCCTCTAATAGTTTCCCACGCCTCAAGGTTACGGAATGAATTAAACTCGTATCTCGAGGTACCACTGTATATATATGTAAAACTTTTAAAATGTCCCCTCTTTTACACTAAAAAATAAAACAACTCAGAATCAAAAGCACTTAGAAAAAGAAAGCAACTAACTTGTGTGGAAATGCAAGGGAGCAAACTGATTTTAAAATAGCACAGGTATTTAAAACATACACATAATGTTACCAAATTTACCAGTTTTACAGTTAGTCTGCTCATAAAGAGAAAACATTCATTTTCCCCACATGATTAACATATCCACAAAAACCTGTGACACATTTTCAGATATCAGCCATGGTAAAGCCAAGGATAAAATGGCTTCTCTTCAGGGATCAGCAATTTATGGAATCTGTTCAAGGTTTCATTTACTTGTGGAGCTGGAGCTAGGTGTGTTGAGCCTGTGTTTTTTGTTGTTGTTTGATTGATTTTTGGCTGGTTTGGTGTCACGGCACAGTGTGATTGTTTTCCTTTGACTGTGAAATGCATGCCTTCATCCTGGCATCAGGGAAGCTGTCGGTGTTGCTTCCACACCGTTTGCAGCTGGGTTACTGTGGGTGCCCCCGTCACAGTGTGCTAGACCTTTGGCTTTGAAGTGTCACAGATAAATGCTCAGCCACTGCAGTGTCCTGCTCTGCTTCCCAGGGCACTCCGCTGGCAGTGCCCCTCCAGCAGTGTTGTGAGAATTAGATGGGTTAGCACATGCACACCAACATCAATTCCCAGCCTGTCACATGGGCACACTGTTGCTGTTACTATCAGTATGACCTACTCCTTGCTTCTCTAGCCTAACTCCGAAATATTCTCCTACCTCTATTGTCTTATATGTCATACCCCATCAATATAGAAGTATGTATGGCTTTAAAAGATGACATTGTTTCATGCTTTATGCCTTTAATTATGCTGCCCTCTCTTCTTGGACTGCCCTTCTCGCCGGTGTTGGAGTGCCCTTCCAACACTCTTTCTGGTGTCCTCATGGAGGAGTTGCTTTTTATTCCAGTTTCCTCCTCTCTGCAACCCATTGCCTAGCACAGGGCCAGGCACATTGTAGAAACAATGCTTGTTGAACCAATGGATGATTATAGGGCTGGCACATTAGCTTTGCCCAAACATATGTAGCTTGTGAAGTAATACCACCAATTAAGATGAGGATGTTTAATCCAATGACAGTTTTCAGTATTTATGTTAGAAAAAGGCCTGAAAAAAAATGTCTTCTAGATTTCTTGCATAAATCCTTCATCGTAAGATGTCAAATCACCTGACTTTTAGAGGTCAAATTATTATTAACAGCATAAACAGCATAAATGGGTCTCACATCCACCTAAAAGAAGGGTAGAACCAGTCTCTTTGCATCCTGCATTGAATTCCTTCAAAAGAATAAAAGGGTATTTATTGCTTGCACTCTAGCAAAAGAATGGAGACCACACTTTCTACATTTTTCAGTGTCCAGTGCATTGCATAGTGCTTAGTATACAACATTTAGTGATGCTTGCTGAATATCTAATTGAATGTTGATTTTTGTTGTTGTTGTCGTCGCTGTTATTTTCCAGAAAAAGATAAAGCAAACATGCTGTGTGTGGCTTTATGTTCATTTCTATTACCCTCCATCCATGACTGAATGGCTCCTTGTATTGAGCAGCACATAGGTAAAGGTTGGACGGCTTGGGGCGTTGACCTCTTTCAACTGTTTATCAGATGTTTGAAGTAGTAAATGTCACTAGCCTCTCCCCGTGGACAGGATAATCACACAGCAGTTAAAGATAATTCCGGGATGGTTTATCACCTACAAGGCTTGAAATGGAGCTCCTTTGGCAATGCCAGAAAATCTTCCACAGACGTGGCCTATGGGATTGTCCCCATTAATTACCTCATGTCATGGCCTCTTTCTGTGGGGCTGTTCTCCACAAACCCCATTCGGAGTCTTAAGTTCCTGCCCAGATGAGAAGACAGAGAGATGTGACCAAGGCAATATATCTCTCAGGGTAATCTGGAAGGAGGTAATTCCTCAGTAGACCAGAATTTTGTATGCACAAACACATTAATGTTAAATAATATACTTCAGAAATAACAAGGAATAAAATGCTGTTACATTTGGCTCAGGGTATACCCATTTTGAACATTATTATCATCTATATAAGATTTTTCAGGAAACCCAGGAGATAGTGAATAATTTGATTTTAAAGCCAAATTTTCACCTGATGGTTGAAGGGGCTTTCAAGACATTTTAACGAGAAGCTTAGGTTTTATAGCACAAATCTGTAGTAAAAATTGGCTTTGTATAATAGCAGTTTGTTATCCAGTATTTTTGTTGCTATGTAGTAAAATTTAAGTAGATTATAAATAATATAAGAATAATATAAGGTCTGGATTTCTAAAGGTCTGGAATCATAGGTAAGGGATGCAGCTACTTGACCAGTAAATATTGATTAATTTTTTAATCTCCAGTTTTATAATTAAAGCTTGGTGCTGAAATAACGAAGATTTATACTTTGTTATTCAATGGCTCAAGAAGTCTCCCAGGAGCTCTTTACTATGTTCAGAGTTCTGTCAGGACACTAGGTCCATGAAGAAAGCATCCTATTCAAAATTTCAGCTTTACTATGTCATGCAAATAGAGGCAGCAAAGAACATCAATAGTGTCAAGTTAGAAATAACATACTATTCTTGATTAAACTTTATTTTAGGTTCTCTTTATAAAAAGTGACCTGCTTTTGACTTACTTGTAAATGAAAAATATATACCAATATATAAAAATATTTAAAACAAACAGTAAATGAATAAAATAAGCAAGTATCAATTATGTGACTGGTCCATAAGTTTTAGGGAAGGTGTACATATAGATGCTTGAGGTATAGGACCCTTCCTACTAGTTACTGTACTTAGGGGAAATAGGTTAAGTCACTTAATAGGCATTTCACACTCTATAGAATGAAATTTCTAATATATGTAAAAATGTGAGATTTTTTTCTGTCTGTGCTTGATAGATATGAAGTTGAAACGCCCTTCTAAGGCTTGAGATAAGCACACATCCTCTTCATTACCTAATAAAGTAAATCACAGAGGATGCAGGTGGTCTCTGACAAAACGCAGATCTGCATTGTCAGAACAAAAGAACAAATTCTGCACAGCAACTAATATAAATAAAAATTGCATTTCATCAGTTTTCAAGGAGTTTAGAAGTATAGAGTCTATAAATATAGCATCTTGATTTAGGGATTAACAACATAGGTTAGGTCTCTTCATGACCCAAAGGGCTCAAAATGAATCCATCTCTGCATCCTGTGCTCAGCCCCTGCCTCTAGAAGAGACATCTAAAGCTAGAGCCCCCTACTCCATCATGCGTTCAGAGACCCCACGTGTGGGCTGGAGGCTGGTGTGTGAGAGCATGTGCATGTGCACATGTAGGAAAGCCTCCCAGTTCATTCTTATGTGTGTCAGGGTTGGAAGCACTGCAGGAAGCCATGCTCTCTGAAAGCAATCTATTCCTATTTTGGTAGGCACCAGGCATTCACAAGAGTTTTCTCTCTGGACCTTTGTAAATGTCTTAAATTTTCAAATGTGGCCTAGCTTCTCATTTTGATCTGACCTATTTCTGTCGAGAATTATGTGTTTCCTGTTATAAGCCTCATGGCTCACCTTGGTATACTTTTCACATTTATTAAAAATTTCTCTCACTGGATGGCCATTTTCTTTCTTCTTTTCTATTTTTGCAATTAATGATAGTCTGATGATTTCATTGGAATCATATGCCAAGGATGAGGGTGATGGGTTGAGCCATGGAAGTGTAGAACAGTATCTCACTCCCTGGCAAACTCACTTCTATATGCCAACATTGATCTCACTGTGCACAAGGCAAATTTGTGCACCGACAAATTACAAAATATCAGATGTAATTACCTAATAATAATTTTCAAATAATTACATGCAGAAATGTTAAATTCATAAAGGTCAGTGGTGTACTCCTTTTTAAAAACTATATAACACAATATACTTCTCCTTGATTGACCCTTATATTTATAAGGATACCTAATCAGTTACATGTTGAGCTCCCACCTAATGGCCATCTCAATTCAAGCCTAGTCAATTTTTCAGGGAGAAATTGAGCATGGCAGAGTACAAGAATATCAGCAAAGGATCTGTGCCCACCTCTGAATCTTCTTTTCACTGACATGCTCCTCAGGCCTACATCTCCTATTAGCTTTGAAAGGTGTTCTCCCTGATGTGAGTTAGCTCTGAGGGTCTCAGTGAGCTGGTCCATGAGCCCTGGAAGTTTTCCTCCTGTGGGAAAAGACTTGTCCTCTTCGTTATTCCTTGCATATAGCATTCACTGACACCATCTGAAGAGATGTCATTATTCTGAAGTTATAAATATCACATTGCTTCTTTCCAAGAGGGGTTGGCTTCATAGGATGGCTGCTGTGAACTTCAAGATGGTTCTGATTTGCTTTGCATTTTTCATACCTTTCTTTATCTCTTGAAAGCAGATTTATTTTTTTTTTAAAGTGATGTCCATAGAGTCCCTGCTCAATTCTACTTCTTCCCTCTGAGCCCACTGGCCAGAGCCACATACTAATAAGCAGCCAGTAACCAGCATTGGCTCACCCACAGACACACACTGCCCTACAGAGGGGCTCTGGAATTGTCTTATCAAAGATTAAAGCAAATCTTACCATCATCAATTTCTGCATTGCTCTCTGGTTTTAACACATTCTTGTGCTTGTGGGTATATAAAGGGCATAGAGGTAAGAGGTATTGGAGACCCTTTAGGAAAATTTCAGCAAAGTAGGGGTTCTTTCTTTCATTTGTTTCACAAACTATGCGGCCTAAGAGTTTCATCCCTTTGTTGTCTTGACTAAGTAATAGCTGAGACATGTTAAATGATCTAGTTGGGTGAATTTCAAGGATAAGCTATGTCAATTACTTTGTGATCTTGAGCTAACAGCTTAAACTCAGTGCCTCAATGTTCTCATTTGCAAAACGGAAATGATATCACCTAATTCATTAAGTCATTGTGAAGGTTAAAAATGATATTGAACATTGGATGCCTGTCATACTTTAAATTGTTCTCGGTTTAATAAGTATTAGTAAAGCAGATCTGCTGACCCTAGCCAGCAGAGGGCTTCTACCATTCCATCATGTCTTCTCCTGGTAAAATATTCTATCAAGGTTTGTGTACTCTGGGAAAGGACAGAACCCTGCTGACCATCAGAAAACTTGGTTTCTAGCCCCGGATGGACACTACTAGTCATGTGACCTTAGAAAAATCAATACTGCTTTTGACCTTCATTTCCTCATGTATAGCATGAAGACTAGGAAATACAAAACCCTGTAGAACTGTCATCTCTAACAGTTCTTGGTTTACAAATATTAAAATAGCCATTCCAAATGCTCACTCTTGTGTCAGGATGTTGGGTATCACCATGGCTCCAACTGCCTCAGCTTTCCTCGCAGAATTACCCAATCTTACTCTCCTATGAATTCAGAATATGTTGTTGTTTTTTTCCTTTTGTTAATTGAATGTGGTGAGGCAAAGTGGGTTTATCTGAGCACTGGGTTAATAGGTAGGCAAGAACTTGGTTTTCTTTTTTTCCTCTAAAAAGTTGACAAGAGGAAGCAAGCTTATGCAGCAGATTGAGTGAGAATTTGTGAAATCGAAGACTGGTGTAGAGTAATAGAATATAAGAATTTGTTAGTAGCAAAAATCCCAGTAATAATAATCATGAATTAAATTACCAAACAGTTATTGGAATATCTGCCTTTGAACCTTTAAAACAGGTTAATTTTCCTGAGATGGTTAGAGTACTGCTGTTTAGTGGCAGGAGCATGCGGCCACTCGACCTATTTTTTCTTTAAATATTTTTATTGATTTCAGAGAGGAAGGGACACACAGAGAGGGAGATTTAAACATCAATGATGAGAGAGAATCATTGATAAGCTGCCTCCTGCATGCCCCACACTAGGGATTGAGCCCGCAACCCATGCATATGCCCTAACTGGGAATCAAACCCTGACCTCCTGGTTCATAGTTCTACGCTCAACCACTGAGCCACATCACCAGGCAGACACCCACCCTATTCATCACTCACTCTACTTGCCCTGAGTGTGTGCCTGCTGTAGGATGCAAGACTTTGCCAAATCCATTTCAGTTCTACAATTCTCCAGTTTTATTAAGAGAGTATTGTTTTTCCCCCAAACAGCTAATCTTTGACATTTTCAAATTTCAATTAATCTGGAGATTTCTACCAATTAATTGATTTTTTGCTATGCTTCTGAACATTAGAAAATAATCTATAGCCTAAAAATGGTTGTTTTTTTTAAAAACATGGCATATTAGTCAATCTTTTTGTATAAATTATGGAAGTTTGAGCTTTGCATTCAGATTGGCAAATGCCAAAGGATAGCTAACTCTAAATAGGGTATTTATTCTCTACATTTGTAACCAGAAAATGAGCAACTCTATTTTTGTTGCCTAGGTAATAATACAGCTTTGTTTGGGCTCCTTGGATGCACCATAATAGTACAGAATGGATTGTAATAAAAAGCAAAGTGTGGCTGGTGTAATGGAATACAGCAGGCATTCTCTCAGCTTTACCCTTTTTTATTTGTCTTTTGTGCTATTTCCATTAATATCCTTATTATAATAAAATTACAAGTAACAAATATAATTAGATTTTCATTTCACTGAAAATTGGAATTGTCTGAGAAGCCTTTTTAGAAGAGTTTCTTCTGCTTCTAGGAGAAACTAGAATTATCTAGTACGTTCCTAGAAGACTTTGATTAAAGTTCTTTTTGTGCACCAATGTTCAAGCACAATCTTACTACAATTATATACATAATGAGCTACATATTGATGTCAACACATGGATTATAAACCTTTCTATTTGAATTAAATACTGACTCAAGTGAACTAAACCATCTTAGTTTGGATAGCTGAAAAGATTCACAAACAAAAGGCATTTTATAAAGGCCCTTGATGGCATCACATATGTCAGCATTTGTTGACCATTAATCTATCAGAATATCTGGATAGGCACAGCTGCCTGGAGTGGTATGTGAATGAGCATGAATTAGATGACTATGAAACTAGTGTATCAGTCTTTGGCAAGAAAAATGAATATGTAAATTTCAGAGCTCCAATGAAAGCTACCTGTATACCTTACTTAAGAGGTACCTCAATCTCCTTGTATCACTTTTGCTGTTATTTTTGAGGGGGAGGGGCCAATGCGGCCAATGGAATTTGGGAGTCATTCTTTTAGTTTTATATTCTTAATACTTTTGAACTATTGCCAGGTATTTTTCTCTATGTAAGTTACCATTTTCCCTTAGCAAACTATATATTTTTGTAAGCAAGTCACTACTCCTAAGTCCAGCCCATTCTCAAGGGAAGAGAACTTACCAGGTAAGCTCTGCCTCCTGGAGGGAGGAATGACAAAAAATGTGTGGATAGATGTTAAAATGACCATAATAGTAAATCTTTTGGAGGAGGTACTCTAAGGCTATGCAAATGTGTTGTTGTTTCTAAGAGCTGCACTCAGTAATTTTAGCATTCACCAATGAATTTTTGCCTGTAGCAATTAATGCCATAGTGATATAATAGTGATTTTTTTTTGTTTCTCTCACTTTCATACATTTGTTGATTATAATGCTTCTATATGGAAGACTTGTGGCTTCTCTCCCGTTTATTTATTTGATCACTTATTTATATTTGCATGGCATGGATATTTATTTTACTCTTTGTGTTAGAATGCAGAACTATCATTATATTTTTTATTCCTAATAATTTTCCAGTTTTGGCCTTTGGGAGCTTTTTTCAATTAGCCGCTGTGCCTTTTTCATTTGGCCGGTGATTAACTTTTTATGGGAGGCGTGGTTATGCCCTTTCTTACTTTTTAGCACAGCAAGAGGCTCCAGGCTCACCTAGTATTTCCCCTATTTCTGTAATCAACAATTTCTCCAAGGAGCCCAGTTCCTTTTTTTGGAGAACACAGTTTAGAATCCAAGATCTGGGCACTAGATGTGTTGGTTGCTACTTGGGGTTACCGCTTCTAGTCCTTTTCACCAGATACTAGCAGTTAGGAAATACATGTATGTATACTAATACATATATATATATTAGAGGCCCGGGGCATGAAATTTCATGCACTCACTGAAGGGGGTGGGGGTGTGTGTCTCAGCCCAGTCTACACAGTCTTGCAGTCCAGGAGCCCTCAGAGGATGTCTGACTGCCATAGAGCAGGAAGAGGCTCCCACCAATGCCAATGTGCTCACCAGGTGTGAGCCAGCTTCTGGCTGAGCAGTGCTCTCCCTGAGGGAGCGCACTGACCACCAGGGGACAGTTCCTGCATTGAGCGTCTGTCCCCTGATGGTCAGTGTGTATCATAGCTACCAGTCATTCTGCAATTCCGTGGATTTGCATATTAGCCTTTTATTACATAGGATATATATACACTTCTCTATATTTCTAACTC
Organism: Lasiurus borealis; assembly: GCA_004026805.1. Classification (NCBI taxonomy): domain Eukaryota; kingdom Metazoa; phylum Chordata; class Mammalia; order Chiroptera; family Vespertilionidae; genus Lasiurus; species Lasiurus borealis. The sequence goes on along the minus strand of PVJN01013975.1, from coordinate 19,161 downwards.
TGTCATCTCTATCTATCATCTGCCATCTATCATCTATCTGTTAAAATAAACATGAGTTCAGAACTGATAGATTAAACTCTAATTCAGCATCACATGGTTCATTCTGGCATTTCATTTCGGTTCATGGAGAGAAATCCTGGAAGAGAGTGTGAGTCCTCCTTTTCTGCATCTTCAGGGACTTACCCATTTTTATGGCCCATGTTTAGTCTTTGGCAATTTGGTAAAAATATTTTTAGCTGACTTCTCTCACCAGCTCATATTGTGCCCAGCAGTGTTGCTCCAGGTAAACAAGTGCTTGGGTTCTGTTGCCCCCTGTAGATGTCTTTCTCTCCCCAGAGTTCGTTGTCACTGGTTGCTCCTCCAACCACAGTCTTCTCACAGGTTTAAGAAAATTAATTTGTTTTTGTAGAGTCTTTTTCTTGTAAGAGCGGGCATGATGCTCTCAACATCCCCACGCTGAAACTAGCTGCCCCACAAATATTTTTGAGAATTGAAAATTCTGTTTTTGCTGTCGCCACATCTCACTGATAAAACATTGTGCTGTTTTGCCCTTGGGCTTCCCTGTTTGTAGGAATCATGGTCTCTTGAAGCTCTCTGCTGGCAGAATATTACTTACATATTTCTAGACACTTACAAGCACTGACTTTTCACAATAAAAATGTTGTATTTTCCTGCTGTTCTCTTCCATATTCATGTATATCTGTCCTGTGTGTCTGTACAGCTACATTGGTGCTTTTTAAGAAACAAACTCCTTGTAAGTCTGTGCCAGAGTGGCTCACTCTTGAGTACATGTTAAATAAGGATGGTAATGATCTCAGCACTGTCTGTGGTAAACATCACTTTTTTGTAGTCTTTAAAGCTAATTTTCTCTAGCATTAACCTTAGCTTTTCTGTCTTCTAATCAGGTTATGTTTCGATAATAAAAATTATTCTTTTTAGGAATATTTTAATTTTTCATTTTTAGGGCTAACCCATCATTAGTCACATCATAATAATATGCATATGTAGAATTAACTATGAAAAGGCATAAATATCAATTATATTAATATTCAATAGTAAATGTCAATTTTTAGTTATAGTATTTTAATCTTATAATCTTATGCCACTTGAAAGCCCATTTAAAATTATAAAAAAAAACAATTTTTGCATATGCACTGATCCCAAGACATTGTATTGTTAAGCAGTGACACAAAGCAAGTTTATATTTTAATAGCCTGGCTTAATGAAAAGGTGTTAGAGAAATATGGGGATTCTGTTTTTACTGCTTGAGGCAGCCTCATTTGCAAAACCATTTCAAACCAAAGCCCATCCATCACTATGTAAATGACCTAGAGTAATTGTTTCCAATATTGATATGTTTGAGTTTAGAAATCCCATGTCTACCTAGTGGCATTGAGGCAATAATTCCTGTTGAAAGGTCACCTTCTATTGCTTTATTCTTCCTTTGTTCTCCTTTATATATGCAGTGCACATGTACTCCCTTTCATGAGTCTCTTTTTGATATCTGCTGGGTTTTCTGATGGAGACTGTTGTGGAGCGAACATGAGTAAATGACCACTGGAGTCCAGACCAAATTAAAATTTAGGGAGCTTTTATTAACCAGCCAGCTGGCCAGCCAGCTAGCTAGTAATTGCTCTGCCTTTCTCTATGCAGGGAGTCCAGAGAGCACCTGTGACCCTTTGTGTAGGACCACTTTTAAGCACATTTACCACATCCTGTTTTTGCAGAGCAAACAACCCAAGACAAAATAGTTTTTCCCAAGCAATGACAGGGTCATGCCATTGACCACCATGTTATTCACAGGGTTATCCTGTTCTTCAGAAAGCTGACAGTGTTCTATGAAAGAAGGCCTATGTGCTGGGAAGGGGCTATGAGACATTATCTCAAGGCCTGGCCTGGTATCAGCACTGACAACTCTATCTGGGGCATAAGCATGCTCAAAAATTGCCACTCTCTAACAGACACAAACAGAAAATAACCACAATTTGAGTGACCTTTTAAGTAATTGTAAGACAATTCAGAAATTAATGAAAGGCCTTCTGCTAGCATACCCATTAGTATAATAACTAGAGTAATAAGAATAGAACTTTTTGTTGAAAATCAGAGGTAAATATTTAAGCATTATGTGGAATGCAAAAACTCTGGACTCTTTAAGGATTTGCCATCACTTTCTGTGGTTAGGCAAAAAAATATCTGTGTAAAATATGTAGTTCTGTAGAGAACTACATGCATCATGGCTGTAGTTGAGATGAAAGATTATTAACTTATTAATATACAGTATAAATTTCCCAGAAGAGAGTAAAAACACCCAGGGAGGCTAATTGACTGTAAACTCGCTGCCATCTTTGCCCAGCCAAGGCCTTAATACATCAGGTCATTGCCAAGTTCCTGTGAACTTCTTAGGCTCAAAAAAGCCAATGGGGTTGTTAATGGAACCAAAGCATGGAATTACTTATAAAAAATGGTTGGTAACTTCTAAATTATTTATGTTTTTGGGGGAAGAATTTCATATTTACATTAATAAAGGGTATTTCTAAAGTTCTAGACATTCAATGTGCACCCAGAGTGTGATAAAAGAAAACTGCAAACTCAGTGATTTAATGATCCCACCTTCTCTGGCAATGGACTGTTTCACCTCTCAAAATAGTGTAAAATATCAGTATAAGTCCAAGCTTGATCCACATAACAAAATTGCTAATTGATGTTTTTCCAAAAGGGCAGGGAAATAATAGTTTAGATGTAAGTCTTCTCTTCTAATTCCTGCAGATACCTGGACCCCATTTGTGTTAACAAAGCGCTTAAGCAAGTCAAAGGGATTACAAAATTAGTAAGAATTTTAAAACAAGATTTAAAAAAATCCAACTAGGAGTGATCCATCTGAGATAATCAACTGAATTTTTAAGCAGTGTGTATATTTTTTTCTACCTCAAATGTGCTTTATAATATATCTTGCTTTTCTTGAAGGAAAGAATTCTCTTTAGATTAAAAATAATAGTAATAATGAAATAATAGACCATTATGTTTGTAATCAGTAATTATGTAATTAAGTTATCAAATAAGTGGCCAGTATCTAGGGAACAAGCAATTATGTGAGCTGTGATTACTAGAGAAGTAATTACGGTGAGAGATAAACCACTCTTAGTTATATCTTTTTTTTTTTCTCCCTAAGACTAGCATTTATATAACAGTCCCTAATCCCCAGAGAATGTTTGTTTATTTAGGTCTGACAGAATATGTATCTGTTACGCACAATTTAATACAGAAACCCTTAGCATTTGTGAATTTGACATCCTTAATTTCAACCAAGTGGCTAGTGGCTAGGACAGTGGCTTATTGTAACTACAACATGAGTTTGAGTCATTTCCTGCAGTGTTTCTTTGCAGGAACCTAGACTGCCTGGCATTGCATCCCAGGGTCATGACACTCAGCATCTCTTGTCCAGTGGAAGAAGCTCTGTGTCCAGGAACAAAAGATAAACATACCTGCTATTGGAAGTGATGGAACTCAGGAAACAGTGGCTATGGTCTGAATGTTTGTGTTTCCTCCCCCACCCTAAATTCATATTTTGAAAATCTAGCCCTCAAAGGTGATGGTCTTTGTAGGTGGGCTTTTTCTCCTGTTCTCCTACTTTGACAACTCCTAGGACACTTCCCACATATGCAAATCCCACTGCGACCTAACCTTCACCCACCTGAGGCTTGATTCTCTTATCGAGGCACAGTCTGGGGTGGCCCAGGGTCCCACTGTGGGCCCCTCATTAGCATTTCTGGGGTCCATGCACTTGTGTTCCCCTTCCTGACCATGCATGCCTTCAGGAGCAAGTTACTCATGTTCTCTCCTGTAGTGAGCAATAAACCTGCTTGTCTGCGGAAGCAGGAGTCCCCAGGCTAGGAAAGACCTGAAACAATGCAGAGCTCCAGGGAAAGACTGGAGCTCTCAGTAGGATTTTCTCAGAAGCTCAGGGCAGGCGCCCTCACGCTACCTGAGGCCCAAATGCCCAGCTGCTGCTGAGCCATGCCCCTGCTGCGTTTGGGGGCTCTGGGTATGAGATCACTGAAGGAGAGATGCGGGAATTTAGACACCTGCCTGACCACTCTCCCAACCCAAACAGCAGCTCTGAGAACATGAGGTCTCTGTAGGCTCCTTGCTGGCCTTACATCCTCTTCCCCTTCCCCAGAGGGGTCTGCTATGGCCTCCCCTCACATGGAGCCCCAGGTCACAGACCTCCCTGCTCAGGTCCCCTCCAACCCCCCTTTACCTTTCAGTCTGTGCTCTAGATTCTCTGCAGCACTCACCTGTCTCTGGGTCAGCTGCGGCCTTCCTTCAGAGTAATGGAGTAACTAAATGCTAGGTCAGATTTTCTGATGGCTCAGAGAAGGAACAGTTCTTTAATGCCCCTTGAATGATCTGGCTGTTCTGCAGCTGAACACACTGACAGATTGGTGCCCTCAGCGGCCACTGAAATGACAGGTCATTCAACCCTGCAGTGGCTGGAATATTTTTAGTCAGCTCCCCGCAAACTTGGATGACTGTGGGGTGCCAGCCCATTCTCTCTGGCTGCTTCAAATAAATCTTTCTTCCTGAGAAGCAACTTGGGTGCTACGGCAAGTCTTAGGGCTGACCTACTTTGAGGACCTCACCAGTAAGGTGAGTGAGTGTCCCTTCTCCCAACAGGAGATTCAGGGTTGGGCACCTTTGGCCCATATATCACAGCTGTCTGACACCATTCTTTTCTTATACTGGTACACCCTATGGGCACCAGTCTGTTTTAGAGAATCTCGGCAGACTTTAAGGCAAGTCCTCATAAGGCCATAAACATACCTTTGGAGAAACTTGGTGGTTTTGAGCAGGTACATGGGCTCAAAGAGTTCTCAGATCATCTGTTTCCCTATGCATTTCCCAAAATTAACCTCCCCTTTTCTATTATCCCTTTCACAGTCAGACTTTTCCAACTTTAGGAAAAAAGTCATATCCATTTGGAACCCTAATATGGTTCATAGTGCTAGAGCTTACACACTTTCTAGGTGTCAAATTAATAGATCAGGAATGCTGTTGTTAAAAGAAAATAGTGATGCTAGGGAATAGGTAAAAATTATGGCTAACAAATTCTTCTACAATTAGCTGGTCTCCAATACTTTGCTTTAAACAAAATTGAAGGAGGACCTGAAGAAGTTGTAAGGTGGTATGATTAGAAATTGTATTTTATGATAAATGACTGTGATTTAATACATACGACTTGGAAGGAATACAATGAATTGAGTAGGTCACTACAGTGAAACTACTTCCATGCACATAATTTGGGTGGAAAAGTGTTCTATTTCTTAATTGTAAAAAAGGAGGGAGAAAAAAGGAAGAGTTAATATTGCCCTTTGTCAAGTCTAGCTATATATTTTCACAAATAAGTACATGAACTAATTGAGAAAAATGCATTACCCATCTTATTTCTTGATGCATTTGCCATCAAATTTGAGTCTTAATAATTATCTATCAAAACTATAATATATTTATGTTTTTCATTATTGTATACTAACACTGATATAGTGAAAACAAAAAAAGTTTTTTACCAGTAAGACACTTCAGAGATCTATAATATACATTAAGTTTTTTTAATTTTTATTTGAATATATAATGTTTCAATTAAATTTTCAAAATAAAAATATATCAACTTAATTTACAATAAAGGAAATACAGATTTAAGAAAAAAATGAATTATTTTAAAAATTCTAGTTTAAAAAATAATGTTTTCATATATTTAAGTGGACAATTTTTGCTATCAAATTGCTCAGATATGTAAACTCCATTGCAAACATTTAGAGATGATATCACAGTTAAAAATTTACAATGGCATAAATCTTGCAATTTTTAAAACTTATAATGAAAAAGTTTAGAGTTTTTGCTTTTAAATATCAGAGGAGGTGTCTAGTTTTATAATTCTTTTGAGTATACAAACAAATATATGAAGACTACTGTTGAAGATGCTGACCATGAATTGGAAAAATTATCATTGAAAGGTCTATCCTATGAAAGTAATCTATAGATTCAAGGCAATCCCTATTAAAATACCAACAACATGTTTCACAGATCCTTCCATTCGCCTTCATATTAGGTAATACATTGTTATCCTATCTAATAGAAGAGTAATATGCAAATTGACTATACCTCTGCTACACCCACCAGCCATGCCCACCAGCCATGCCCATCAGCCAATCAGAGCAAATATGCAAATTAACTTAACAAAGATGGCTACAGCCACAAAGAGAGCAGGAGGAAGGCTTGGGTTGCTCCTGGTTATGGAGGAAGCCATGCTTTCTGCAAACCCTGGTGGACCTAGGCCTCCACTTAAGGCAACAAAGTTTCAATGGCTGTGTGAGCAGAAGGCTTGGCTTCACTCCAGGCTACAAAGTTTCAATTGCAGAAGATAAATAAATCCCAGATACCAGGGCCTCTGCTTGGGTTACCAGGGGCATGGCTGGCCTGCAAACCACCAGAGGCACCTCACCCAGGCCACCCCACACCCCAAGTGAACTCCCACTCTGATCTGGGACACCCTTCAGGGTAAACCAATTGGCCCTCACCTGTGCACTAGGCCTCTCCTCTCTAATAAAAGAGTAATATGCAGATTGACCATCACTCCAATACACGAGGTGGCTGCCCCTATGTGGTCAAAAGATCCTGCTCCCATGTGGACACAAGATGGCCACCACAAGAAGGCCAGCAGGGGAGGGCAGTTGGCAGGGACTAGGCCAGCAAGGGAGGGCAATTGTGGGTGATCAGGCTAGCAGGGGAGGGCAGTTAGGGTTGACATGCCAACAGAAGAGGGAAGTTGGGGATGACTGGGACTGTAGGGAAGAGCAGTTGTGGGGGACCCAGGCCTTCAGAGGATGGCAGTTAGGGGTGACCATACTGGCAGGGGAGGGCAGTTAAGGGTGACCAGGCCACAGGGGAGGGCAGTTAGGGGGAAACAGGCTGGCAAAGAAGCAGTTAGGCATCAATCAAGCTGGCAGGGGAGTGGTTAGGGGGTGATCTGGTTGGCAGGTAGAAGCAGTTAGTGGCAATCAGGAAGGCAGAAAGGTAGGCACTTGGGAGCTAGCAGTCCTGGTTTGTGAGAGGGATGTCAGACATCCCTCAAGGGGTCCCATATTGGAGAGGAAGCAGGCTGGGCTGAAGGATACCCCCTCACCTGTGCATGAATTTCATGCACTGGGCCTCTAGTTGTATTAATAACATTTTGTTAAGAAGTATCCTTAGCCACAACAATTCTTTATGAGCTTCTTGTAAAAATAAGATTTTTGGTATTCTATGGACAACAGAAATTCACTTTGTGATCATTGTAATGTGATTCAATAAATGGAAAAAATAACTCCTTATGAGCTTTATATTTTTATCTTTAAAGTAGAATTTTTCCAACACCATTGCACTGGCTTCAACAAAATTTTGAGAAATGAAGTGTTATAACTAAGACTCCTGTTTGAAAGTATATTACAAATTTTCAGTAAAACTTTGCCTAATATTTTGAGATTGTCAGAAAAACCTAAAAGTATCGACAAGGGGTCAAAAAAGTGGTGTTTTTTGAAAATCAAAGGTCTTCTCTAATTGGCAGTATCAGCCTCTGGTGCTCCTCTGTTTTCAGGAAATATTAGAACATCATTATCATGGCTGCCATTGATCCCAATATAGCAGCTGAAACAGAAAGAGTAGAAGTTCTCTGCCTGCACATATCACCTAGTTGGGCCTCCATGGATGGACATATACCTGCTATCCTGATAGTAATTTTATCAAAGTAATGATTCATTATAAGGTTAACTTTTATAAACTCTACATCAATAACTTAGTTTGATGCAAAAATCTAAAACTCAGCTTCCGGAACATCAATAACCTTTTTTATAGAAAATGATATAGATGATTAAAAAAAAATCAATCAAAAGCATTTTTAAAAAACTTAAAAGTGAAAATGAGGATTAAATTATTGAATGTCTAAGTCACCAGTAGTTATAAATGTAACCTTCTAACTATATAAATATTTTATTATATACAAATATATGTTATATAAACACATGTTATATGTACATTTATACTGACATAACCAATATGAGTACCTTTAAAAAATTAAGAAATAGGCTCCACTTTTGAATATACACTTGTCATCAGTTAGAAAATTGTTGTAAAACACTTATTTTTGTTAGACAATTTGTACTCATCTTTAAAACTGTCAGAAAAAAAATATACTCACATATGTCAGAAATTTGTCACAATAAATAAATAATCATTACAATGTGAATATGTGTAGGTGGTGGCTCAGAGTCCTATTATAATATTAGGACAAATATAACAAACATATCTAAACCCTCTCTGCCTTATGGTGAAAGTGTATATCCTATGTCTACAGAAAATATTATTTGACTATAAATTTAGCACATTGATAGGCTAGCCTTTGAACCAGCTAAAAACATCTCAGGTTCCTAGGGGAAAGGATATATAAAGTGATTTTATAAGTGAAGAAAGTATTCATTTTGCATACAAAGAAATTATTAAAAACTTATCTTACTGTAGGCATCAATATGAAGGCAATAAATGTGGTCATAGCTCTTATTTGTTACGTATTAATGTAGTATTATAAGATGGTCCAATAATAAGAGCACAATGACAAAAGGTCAAAGGCATTTTCCAAACTACGATGGACTGGGTGGGGCTTTAAAAAATAGTAAGGTAAGGGAAGAGAGGTTAAAATTTACAAAATTCCATTTACATAATCTCAGATTACATGTAGGGACAGGAGATAATTTGTCTAAAGTGCTTAGCACTGTGTCTGCCTCCTGTGGAAGACTGGATAATTGTTAGTTATCATCATCAATTCATCCTTACTTCCTACCCATTAATAATTGCTTAGATGTCACAGGTGCTGAACAATTTAAAAAGTACTTTTACATATGGTTATTTATTACATCTTCTTGACCAACCTTCTGTAGGTTATTTCCTATTGTGCAGATAGGAAAGAAAGGCTCAGGGACATTAGTGACCTGCATATTCAGTGGAGGGCAAAAGTAGGTTAATAATAACCCAATAATTATAAATAAATAATACAAGAATAAGTTTTATGCACTCATAACTGTAAACCTACTTTTCCCCATTCCTCTAGTTTCAGAGTCAGTTACAGGATAAATGCACTCTTAATTTGATGGCCTCTCCTGTTTGCCAACTCTCCTGATCATAGCTATATACCATCAACCTTGGAGAAAATAGACAAACAGAAAATCCTCTAATTAGTCACTGGCTGATTTAATGTTGAATTATATATATATAAAGTAGCTACACAATCTTAACCTCTAATATCCCCACGCTTACTCTGTGACAGTGGTTGAACTAAGCACTTTACCTGCATTGTCCTTTAATCCTCTCAATATCTTTCTGAGGTAGGTGCTATCATCTCCATTTTTAAATTTATTTTTTTATATATTTTTATTGTTGAAAGGATTAGAGATGCTCCCCCCTCCCCCCCCCCCCCCCCCCCCCCCCGCCATTGACCTTCTGTACTCCACTCTCACTTCCCTGAGGTCGTGCAGTTGGCAAATTGGGGAAACTATGAAACATCTAGAATCCTCAACTCCTAACTGCTTTACTAACAACATCAGTTCACTTCAGTTAGGACACCATGTGGCAAAGTCTGCACCCCAGCTACAGTTCCAATCAGAGATGGTGAGGACAAAGGTAGCCAGGAAAATTATTACAATTATAGCGAAATATTCAGAACTTTTGGTAGATCTTTTAGGCAATCCAAAAGTTTATATTTCATCTATTTGCCAAGAAAGTTAATTGTAAAAATGATATCAGTGAAGTGTTATTGGACATAGAAGTGATCAAAGTGTTCCCATTCATTTTAGAAGTTAGTTAAAAATCACTGTATTTATCCAGAATATCTGGTCATTCTCTAATTCACATTTGCCATAATATGTTGACACAGTAGTATTATTTAGCCTGTTTTTTTACTATTTAAGAAATCCTTGTTTATAAAAATTGTAAGAAGCATTGGTAGCTTGACCATCAGTCTGTCCTTCCTTGACTTCTGGGGCAAATGTCAGCAGAAACAATGTTTGTCATGTTTTAATAACTGTTGAACAGGTTCAATGTAAGGTAACAAACCAAGACAAACTAAATATTTATAAACAGTTGCTTTAAGCTATACCAGTATTGAATCCTAGTTAACAGTGTGGACTAGCTGAATTTCACTAAAACATTTTAGTTTGTATTAGCTGTAATGAACTATTATTTATTTGAGTAGCATTTCCTTTTAGCAGAACATCATATGAATCTCTTCTTGGATTTTGTTGTTGCTATTACTGTTTTCTGTTTTTTTTTAAAAGATAAGTATTGGTTCCAGCCCAGATAATGAAACAAATGTGAATTTGAGATAAATCAAGTACATAAAGCTAACTTTGTATCTCCTAGTTGAAATTCTTGAAGAAATCAAGATTAATCAGTACTTTCTGTCTTGACAATTATATCTACAGAGCCGTGGATACAGTATAGGCAAATAAAAGGGACTCACAGATATTTGTTGCTGCAGATTGAGAAGACAATGCATCTGTAAAATTGTCACGTCCCTGGGACATTTCTCTGCCAATGATTTGTGTGGTGATTGAGCCCATGCTGTTATAATGCAAACTTAGTTTAACCCGAACAGTAAGGAGAAGACTGTGTTGCATTTACATATTCCTGTCTTCCCTAGACTCCAGAGTACAGTGGTACCTCGAGATACGAGTTTAATTCGTTCCATAACTTTGAGGCGTGGGAAACTATGAGACGCTCGAGTCGCGGTAAACTGGTGGGTCGTGTGCACGTGATTACTCCTATCTCAAATGTTGCTCGTATTTCAAAGCAAAAATCACTCGCTCCATGGCTCATATCTCAAAAATCTCATATGTTAGGGCATTCGTATCTCAAGGTACCACTGTAATTTAAAATATGTCATTTTCTCATAGCATTTCTGGGACAATTGTGACCAAGAGAATTTTTATAATTCACCAGAGGTCGCACAACTGTGCAGTGAACAGCCTTTTCCTCCATCCAGCTTCACCTCTTAACCTGCCTGTGGAACTGGCAAGAGAGAGAGAGAGAGCTTTGTAATTATGGGATGTAAGGATGAAGCTTCAGACCTGATTCTGGAGTTTTCCAGTGTTCTGTGAAATGTGAGGTGACTACTGCATGGCCACAATGAAAGCCAACATTCTGATGGCTCTGCAGAGGCACTGAAATTGCCCGTGGATTCCCATTAAGTTTGGGCAGCATCTTGTTGTCTTCAGAGTTGAACCTTTATAGGGAGAGACAGCTTCCAATCAATATCTTGTTGTCCAAATAAGGGCTTTATTTGTGTCATTTGGGAAATGTGTTATTAAATCAAATTCACTCTTGATATTTAAAAAAGAGCATCATTTTTTGCTTGTTAAAACTGCGGCAAAATGTCTTTATGTATAAAATGGAAGCTTTGATGTCAGCATTGTTCAGTATTTTCTCCAGTAAAGAATAGTCATTGCTCAAGAATTTTTCTGACGTAGGCCAATAGTGTGAAGTGGAAGGAACTGGTGCCAACAACTATTCAGTTTCTCAGAAGGACAAAGTCCTAACGAGGGAATTGGTTTCAAAATCTGAAGGATACTCAACAGCGTGGGCTTGCCTTTTAAAAGCTAGTGAATATCTAATCAGCCAGGGGCATGAGGGACCAGAAGTTCGATATGTCATTACAGCCAGTTGGCTCGAGGCCTTACGAGAAGTGAAATGATTTATAGAACCAGAGTGGTATGGCTCCCAAGAGAGGTTGGGAGTTGCCTTAGGTCGGAGGTTGATAGGAAAGGACTAAACAATGTACTTTATAGACTGGAGTGGTACCTTGAAAGGATGCCCACCCCACAGGGACCCTTCAGAGATTTCGAATTCATCTTCCATGCCTTCAAAAAAATTCCAGACCAATCATTAACGTTTACCAGAGATACAATCTTTGTGCTTCTCAAACACATTAGGCTTACTGCTCAGCATTTTACTTACCAGTTACTTACACAGTGCTTCCCAACTTTTTGTCATCACTGCTGACCTAAAAACGACCAACACTTATGGCTCAAGGCCACTGATCTGGGGACTTCAGATGTTCCAAGGCCCTGCCCAAGGATCTCTGCACACCTGTGACCCTTTTGAGGTGTAAGAGTGCCTTTTGTTGCATAAGACTTAATTTTGCTTCTCAGCCAAAGACAGGCAGACTTAAACGTATCATCACATCATCACGGATGAAGACAAAGAAACAAATGAGACCATTTCGAAAGTCAGATGCAAACACTGTTTTTTTACAAGGTCTGAGAAAGCAGCCCTTAGAGATGGCGATTTTCAAAGTCTACAGAGCAGCTCAACCCACCACATTCCCAGACCTTTAGGGAGGACCTTAGAATCCAGCCACAGTTGGGGGGCCGGCAGTTATTCCCAAAGATGCAGGCATTTGAGGTGGCAGATGAGAACATGTCCCTGCGTGCTTGGTCCATGTGGAACAAAGTCGGGAGCTGGGCATAGAATGGCTACCAGGGCGCTTGATAAATGACAGGCATGTGGTGTGCACGTCACAGTTGGCACCAGGCTGTGATTCATTGTCTGAAGTAATAAGCAGATGTGAACACCTGCCAACAGTTGTCCTGCTTCCAAAAGCTGTAACTTGGCTTTGGACCATGCTGTCTTCTCCCTCCTCTGCCTCCCAAACCATACCTTAGCACACCTCATGTCTGCATTCACTGGGGAAAAGGGACTTGGAAGTTGGGTTGAAAATAGCATGGCTCTGATGAATGTGAGTTGGCAACAGTGCACCTCATTCCTTTCAGAGGAGCTGGAGCCATTTTCAAATTCCTTCTTCAAATGTCCCGATGGCAGAAATTATTGTGGGTGGATGTTTAGATTGTATATGAGCGACTCCATCTCAGACCCACAGAATGAAGTGTGTAGGATAGCTTTGGAAATCTACATAAGTTATACCCTTCTAGGTTATTCTTCACAGGGCAGTCTGAGGAAGAACACAGCCGGAGCCGTGATTCTCAGCCTTGGCTGGAGACAGAACCCCTGGCAAACCAGAAAGCTCTCACTGTACAGGCCGTACCCATTCCAGTTAACTCACAATCCTTGGGAAGGAGACCCAGGCAGCTGTAGTTTTTAAGCTCCCCTGTTAACTTGAATGTGTAGCCAAGACTGAGGACCACTGAGCTGGGGGAATGACTCATCAAAGGTTCCTTCCTAGCTGTTGGGGGAATGTGTGTCCTCATAGGCACTCATTTGACAGTTGTGTACAGAGCACTTGACCCGGCACTGTGAACATGTGAACATGTGTGGCCTGATTTTAAGGAACAGGAAGTTACCTGCCTTTCTGGAGGCTTGAGTACTGGAAGAGAGATATACTGGTACATGAAATAAACACACAGTTCTTGAACAGCAAACCACAGTGTGAAGTGGTGTTAGAAACTGAATAATATCAATCTCTGGGCGCAAAGATTGCAGCGAGAGATCAGAATGTGAAGTGGAGCGAGGAAGGGGTGGTTCCTGGAAATTGTATTGTGAGCTGGCATTTCATGTGCGCACCTTCTCACCCCTGGGAATACTTGGTAAAAATGTAAACGTGCATTTTTCCACACTCGGCTTCCAATAGTCATAGAGAGGACACAATGACAGTTAACCAGAACGTGTCAGTGACACATTTAATGTTTTCAAAGGTATATAAAAAACTTCGGAGAAACTTCCCACCATGGCCTCCTTGGAGATGAGCTGAAAGGCTGGGCTGGGGGGACACTGGGGCCTAGTTAGGCATCACTGGGTTCAAGTGTGGGATGTGCAACTCCATTCTTAGTTGCTGCTCTGAGCCTCACCGGCACGGCCAAGGGTGACCCTGAGTGGGGATGGCTGAAAGGCTTAGAAAAGACAGACAAGAGAATGGAAGCTGGGTCTTGGTGGGACACTGTTTCCTGAGAGCGCCAGTGTCCACAAGCCGTGTCTTTATTTTATAGCTGATGCCACGAGGCAAAGTAAGGGCGTGGTCAAGATGTTTACAACATCCTTGTGGATTTCAATCCTACTCAATTACACGCACCTGAACTCAAGCCTACACCACTCAGGCACATAGAAATACAAGTTCAAACCATAGGTTCAAGCTCACAACTACAGCTGTTGGCTATAACTGTGCTGGGCGGGCTCTGCCCTCCAAGCTGGGAGTTGCACGTGGCCATGAAAGGACTGTGCCCTCTCATTAGTCCAAGGCTTGAACCTCTCCAAACTCTGTAGTCACGTCCACATTACCCTACTAGTTGTGAAGACTTTCTAGACTTTCCAGAGTGTTCTGATTAATACTAGCACCGTTTTTTAAAAATGTGTATGTTTTTATTATTATTCCAGGAAGGGAGAGGGAGAGAAAGGGATAGAAACATCAATGATGAGAGAGAATCATTGATCACCTGCCTGTTGCACACACACCCACCCCACTGGGAATCGAGCCCACAGCTAGGGTGTGGGAACCTCTTTCCATGTCTCATGTGGTTCAGGTTTCCCGGGTCAGGGTTCGGGTTCTGAAGGAGGCCGCACACAAACGAAATGAGAGACCAGAAAGCATTAATTTGGCGATATTGGGCGGCCAGGCGGGGGCCAGGCGGGGGCCAGGCGGGAGCCTTCCTCTAGTGGAAAGGACTGCCATTTGCTCTGGCATTTTTCTCCCTTTTATTAAGGCTTTGGGACACACCCCTAGCCTTTAGGCAGGAAATAACAGAAATTAACATGATACAAACAGATAGTTTCAACTAAACAATGAGTAATCAGCTCTGACCTTTCAGAACAATTAAGGTTGGCCAGCCTTCTGGCTTCCTATTTACATCCATTTGGTGAGAACAATATTTGGTTTCCAACACTAGGGCATGTGCCCTGACCAGAAATCAAACCCTGACCTCCTGGTTCACCTGGTTCATAGGTCGATGCTCAACTACTGAGCCACACCAATTGGGCGACCAGCACAGCTTTGAAAGTAAGAGATACACATTTGGTTCTGTGTTTTCATATATCTTCTAAAACATAAAGAGCAAAAAAATATTTGGAATAAAGACAATAACTATCAGCCCCATCTTTTTTGTTGTGCTTTGTTTTTTAAGGTGCAAAAATGCTTTTCTGCCTAGTTGATCACATTTTAAAATGTTACTGTCACAAAGCATACTCACTGCATTTCCAGATACTTTATTTTGTTTTGTTCTTAAATTGCGTGCCACACACTTGTTGTTATACAATTAGATTCAAATTCAGAAGTCGGGAATGTTTCTCCTAGTTTCATGCTGAAAGACTCAATAAAGACTTGAGGGATAAATGAACAAAATGTACTTGATGTCAGCACTCCGCAAACAGCCAATTCAGAAAAAGAAGCCCAGGGTTATCTCCTTGGGCAAAGAACGTGTCTTCTAATTTCTTTTGAAAAGTTAATTATTAGTGACAAATTTGACCAAGAGAACTCAACACTGTTTAATTTCTATTCTTCTGTAACACAGTTTATTTAACAAGCTAAGGAGGTTGTAAATCCACAACAAAATGTCTATGTTTGATAAAACATCAGTTGCAAAAATTCAAGTAAATGTTTTGTTTGTGAAGACCTAATGGTGAGAACTTTATGTGTCATGTCTTCTTATGGCCCTAAAGATAGTATATGAAATGTATGAAGTTTTATTTATTTATGTATTTATTTATTTACTTATTTATTTATAGTTGATTTCAGAGAGGAAGGGAGAGGGAGAGAGAGAAACATCAATGATGAGAAAGAATCATTGATTGGCTGCTTCTTGTGCACCCCCTATTGGGGATCAAGCCCACAATCCAGGCATGTTCCCTTGACCAGAATCAAACCCAGCACCCTTCAGTCTGCAGACCAATGCTCTATCCACTGACCCAAGATGGCCAGGGCTATGAAGTTTCCTTTATCCACAACACACCATAGTGATGTGGGCTTTTTCTGTTCATATGCATTTACTGTCTGCTATGAGCCAGAGATGAGAGTAGGGCAAGCTTGTAACTATAATGAAGAAAATCCCAGCCTTTGAGAAAAAAACTGCTGGATAAACTGAAAATATTGTTGCAAAAGAAGCTGCATCATTCACTTGGTATGTATTTGATTTTTTAACATATTTATAAATTTGGAAATAGGCCAATTTCTGATGAAAAATACAGTTCTGGAAACTGCTTCCCTCCTTCTCCCCTCTACCCCCCGCCACGGTCAGGAGTAAAGATGTAGCTTGGAAGTGGTGAATGAAATTCCGTATAATTATCACAGAAAGAAAGGAGATAAATTATACTAAAGATACCAAGGCTTAGCATGACAGACCATTTCTGCAAGAAGGCAGTTGAAGTCTGTCTTGTTCACCAGAGTAACCAGTGCACATTAGAATGCCGTTCAGCCTCACGGGAACAGTCTGTCTACTCAGGAACACCTAGCTGTATGAGTCCCGTGAACCTCATGGCATTTCAACTAGAAATAGAGGCTTGAAAGAAAAATTTCACATTCCCCAAATTCCCAAACCATGTTGAAGTTTGTCATTCTTTTCTGAAGGTGCCCGAGCAGAGGAGGGGAGAGAAAGCTATAAATAACTTAGTACTTTGCCCAGCCACATTCTCAACTATCCCAGGACAGCTTTGTTATTTCTAGTTATATATTTGAGTTTTTAGTTATAATTTAACATCTAGCATGCATGGTCCTGGGGGCCTGGCTCAGGGTGGGATAGGCAGAGGCTGTGGACTTCATCTCAGCCCAGTGGCTTGACCAATACCCCTGCTGCTCCCACTGGTGCGCCATTTGTGCACTGACCTCTGCACAAATAGAGACGACCCAGCTCTCCCCTCCCTGACGTGAGCCCCAGTGCTTCTTCGGGGTGCTGTGTAAATCTCACATTCTCTGTCTCCAAACCTTTGCTCAGTGGTCTCCTTGGCCCTAATTCCCATTAAGTCTCTTCCCTTGCATGGGATTGTGCTTGTACTAGGGTTTCTTTTATGTATGACATTTTTGTCAACTCCACTACATTTTGAGTTTTGCCATAGTAGGTATCATTATTATCTTGTCATCATTATTCTCGTCCCTGCTCTTTCCTCTATTGCTTTCTTCATTCCCCTGCAAACACTCCTTTACCTACCCTACACACACACACACACACACACACACACACAATGTCTCTTGTGGAATGCCTCGTACATGAGAGCTTAACCCCTACTTATCTTCTGATAAAGTGGGTCAGGCCACACAACAAAGAAAGCCAGGCAGAGGAAGAAGAAGAAGGAAAAAACAAACCAAGTTCACATCTGCAATGTGATTAGATCAACGTAAGCCAGTGAGGTCAATGGTGGTGTCTAGACCTTACCTCTACTCTCGTCCTTCTCAGGCCCCGAGTTCCTCTGGCCCTCTCTCCTCATCCTCAACTCCCCTGAATAAGCTGCTGTAGGAAAAAGAGTCCATACATGTGCTCATAGATGTTGAACCCTCAGGCTTCCTGCTACCTCCCCTCTTGAGCAGAACAATGGAGATACTCTCTGTCCAACTGCTGTTTTTTTAGTTGAAAAACTCAAGTTTATGGCACCAGACCAGGATAGTACTGTGACACATGTCGTCATAGAGATATCATGAAAATTCTTCATGTTCTGTTTCCCCTCTCAATACACCTCTTAACCACTCATGAAAATATGCTAAAGAATTTCTAATTGTGCTATTTTGAGTACGGTGATTAAGTGGAGCAGTTGCTCATTGCTATGGTTTTGTTTTATGAAAGGAATCCCTACTGAGTGGGGATCCCTCACTCCACCCACACAAGCCTGGCCTGTGCTGATACCCATGAGTAGACATGCTGTTCTGTTGTCAACCCCCACCTATTACATACACGATCCTTCTGGTGGACAGACGCCCAGCAGAGAGGGTGCAGAGGATGATGAAAAAAAGAGAGTTCTGTTGTACTCATAGCCTACTGGCACTGCCAATGGTTTCCTTGTTCTTTCCATTTTTTCCTCTTTTTTCTCATCTTGTAAGTCAATATCTTTCCAGAAAAGCACTCTTTGCTCCCAGGCAGCAGGTTCCCAGTCGAGGCCATGCAGTGCCCAGTGGGAATCTCTGGAAAGTCAATCCAATCACGTGAAAGCCAGCTCTACTGTTACGCAGTTCTCTAAAGTGAATGTGCCTGATCAGACAGCTGTGGGACCCAGGCCCTGGTTATAAATAGGTTATTATAAGTTAGCTAAACTCCCTTTAACTTTAGAGTGGTTTTAATTGGGGGGAGGGGTTTTCAGAACACCCCCAGGAGAAAGAAAAATGGCAGGAGAAGACAGCAGTGTCTGGTGGGTGTTTTTAAATCTTTTATCCTCTTACCTACTGCTTCCTAAATGCAGGCACTGTGCTCAGTGGCTTATGTGCATTTACATACTTGATTGTCAGAAACACCCTTTAGCATTATCCTCTCCATTCCCATTTTATAGCCAGCAGGCTGAGCCCAGAGAGGTCAGTGAATCTGCTAGTTATTTAGGTTCTCAAGCTAGCTAGTTGGCGGGTCTGGAATTTGAACCAGGTGCTCAGGGCCCATCCTCTCCAAAACTACCCCATGCACTATTGATCATATTCCCCATGCTGCAACCACATCTCTGTGACTATTCTGCAATATGGTCAATAGTGTCATGATGACTTTGTGTGGGGCTGGGTGAGTGCACTCTGTGAAGTGTGTGGTTATTTTGACTACTGTGCTGTGCATCTGAAACTAGTACAAAATGATATTGAATGTCATTGAAAGAATAAAAAAAAACTTTAAAAACTACCCTGTGTAGCCTCCACCTGATCCTGTTAAAACACCGTTGTTAAGGTAGTTGTCCAGGGAGGTAGGTTGAGGGACCAGCAAGCCTAACTGTATGTTGATGGGATAACCAAGTTCACCTCAAGGTCCAGGACAGCCCAGAGTGCTGCATATGGCTTTGGTTGTGACCTTGCTACATGCCCAGGTGGATCTTGCTGGATACAGCTCTTCTGCTCTGTAGGTCAGGGGAATCTCTTCCTGTCTTCACCTTACAACACACAGCCCTCCCTGTGACATCCATCAGCCATAGCAGATCCCTTTCCAGAGAAGCCTGGGTATGGCATGAGTTCCTGCTAAACCT
>PVJN01013974.1:9498-47782 GCA_004026805.1 Lasiurus borealis | reverse complement strand
AGAGGAGGGGAGGAGAGGGGAAGGGAGGGGAGGGGAGGGGAGAGGAGAAAGGGGAGAGGCAAAGAGAGGAGGAGATGGTATGCACAGGAAAGGTAGGGCCTTGCTCACGAGGGGCCGGGCTGGCTGCTGGGACAGTTACACCTGCTCCCAGCTCCTTGCTGCCGCTTCCTGGCCCCGCGTGTGACCTTGGGCGAGCGGGCGCTTCCCTGTGCCTCAGTTTGTTTATCTGTGAAATGGGTGAGTGAGAGCACCTGTCACGTAGCGTCATTCGGAGGATGCAGCGAGTTAGCCCACCCCCAGCCCTCAGACCGCTCAGTGCGCCGCGCTGACGCACGCTGGCTGCTGCCCACCGGTGCCCGGGCTCTCGGAGCCGGCTCGGCCCCAGGCCTGGAGATGCTGGGGCTCCGCCAGGTCTCATTTCCCCCTCACCCTCTCTCGTTTGTTCGGGCTGCTCGGTAGCTCACCTCCCGGGATTGGGGTAGGACTTAAATAAGCGCGCCTGTGCCTGGCAGGGTTAATTTAACCACGTTTCATTATCTAATTGCAAAACACATGGTTCCGTTTTGACTGAGGGATTGCCATGAAAACCGGGGCCACAGGTGCAAACAGAGGCTCCTCTGAGAGGCACAAGATGGCGCCGAAGCCAGGCCTGGTTCCCCAGGCCGTGGCCACCGGCTGTGGCTCCGGGGAGGCCCCCCGGCCCCTTCCTGCCGCACACTGGGCCTCGCAGTCCCGCTCGGCGCCTCTCGGAAGCCCAGAAGCCCTGGGCCGGGAGCCCCGAGTGTGGGCTCACGGGTGGGGGAGCTCAGTGCTCATGGAGGGGCAGGCCGCGGGCCTCCCTGCCGGCTTTGGGGCCGCTTCCCCAGGCGGCGAGGTGACCGTGGCCCGTCCGTCCGTCCGCCCGTCCGCCCGCAGGAACCAGCTGCTGCACCAGCCGCTCCGGCAGCACCAGGTGAGCTGCGGCGCCTGGCTGCTGAAGGTCATCTGCGGCGCCGTGGCCATCCGCACGGTGTACGCCTCGCACAAGCAGGCCAAGGCCTGCCTCATCTCCCGCATCGGCTGCGAGCGCGCCGGCGCCCGCTTCCTCACCCGCGGCCTCGACGACGACGGCCACGTGTCCAACTTCGTGGAGACGGAGCAGGTCAGTGCCCTCGGCTCAGAGGTGGCGCGGGGGGTGTGTGTGTGTGTGGGGGCCTGGCACAGGGGTCGCCGTGAGGGGCGTTCGAGGCGGGTCAGGGGCTCTGCCTGCAGACGGGCGTCTGTGATCCACGTCTCACGCGGGGAGAACACGGCGTACCCGGGTCCTGGCAGCTAGAGCAGACGTGCCAAGGAAAGGGGCATGCGGCCTGCCAGCCTGGGGTTCGACCTGCTTGAGCTGGAGGAAGCGGGGTTCCCCGGATGGGGGGGTGGCGGCTGTTAAACAGCAGTTGACGACCGTGAACCGGCATAAGTTAGAAACCCTAAGGCAGCGGTTCTCAACCTGTGGGTCACCACCCCTTTGGGGGTCAAACAACACTTTCACAGGGGTCGCCTAAGACCATTGGAAAACACAGATACGATTCATAACAGCTGCAAAATCACAGTTATGAAGTAGCAACAGAAATAATGTTATGGTTGGGGGTCACCACCACATGAGGAGCTGTATTAAAGGGTCGCGGCCTTAGGAAGGTTGAGAACCACTGCCCTAAGGCAAGAGTCGTCTTGCCTCGCCCTTCCAGGGGCGAGGGAGAAACAGCCCTGTGACCCCGTTCCATTCTGAATCCACCCAAGCTTCGCCCTAAAAGCCATCTCAGCCCCAGGGTTGAGGGTTGGAGGGGGGTGAACGAACTCCTAGTGCCCGGCAGCCATGGCTCTCGGTGCCCGTGGGCCGGACCATCTGCTGACTCCCCACTGATTCCTTTCCTGCACCCAGTCCTGTTCCCGGGGGCGCGGACTCACACGCGTGTGTTTCTCTGTGACGTACGATGCATACAGGAACGCCACGTGTAGACCCTTTAACGAGTGGAATGATTACCAGCCCGAGGAGGCAGGGGTGCATTGTGTGGGGGTGTCAAGCTGCAAACACCAGTGTGGACCGAGGGCAGTGGCTTTGCCGACGGCCGCTGAGAGAGGGGCGTCCAGGGGGCTGCAGCCGGTGGCATTCGGCCCAGAGCGGAGCGCCTGGCCGCTCACTGGGTGCGGGCTGCCGCCTGCCCGAGCCCCCAGACACAAGAGGCGCCATGTTCGCTCGTGTGAGACGCTGCGTGGGGGGACCCCCGAACAGGGGCCGGAAGATGAGCAGCAGGGCCAGCTTCTTTTTTTAAAATATATTTTTTTATTGCTTTTTCACAGAGAGGAAGGGAGAGGGATAGAAGGTTAGAAACATCAATGAGAAACATCGACCAGTTGCCTCCTGCACACCCCCTACTGGAGATGTGCCTGCAACCAAGGTCCATGCCCTTGACTGGAATCGAACCTGGGACCTTTCAGTCCGCAGGCCGACGCTCTGAGCCACACCGGCTTCGGCAGGGCCAGCGTCTCGCTTGTGACTTCTGCTCTTGCGAGACCTTTGGTCCTGGGGGTGGGCCCGGCGGGCACACAAACGCCTCCGGCTGGAAGTGACGGGGGAAAACGGTGCCCCCAGCGGAGGCTGCTGGCTTACCTCGCACTCACGTCTTCACGACGAATGTCACTCCCTCTGTTCTCCTGCCTCTCCTTCGTTACCACCCCACCTCAGCCATCAGCCATGGACTCATCCAGTCCCTGCAACCGATTTTTATTGATCACCTGCTGTGATCATTAGCCATGGAATCATCCAGTCCCTGCAACCAATTTTTATGGTGGATCACCTGCCGTGGGCCGGGCATTGTGGTGGGAAATGGAGGCCAGACATGCAGAGGCTGACTGTGCCAATCAAAGCCGGGGGCCTGGGGACAGACCAGATTCTAGAGGCTTCCTTGGCGGCCCTGGAGCCAGGCCCACGCCTAGACGCTGCCTCGGTCCCCATCCAGCCCTTGGGCCCAGGCCCATCATCGGCCCCTCTTGGTGGGGTGCCCTGGATGTCTATCAACACGGGGTCTGGTCTGCTGACTTGGAGGAAGGCATTGGAACATCAGCTGCCCTCACGTCACGTGACTTCCTAAAAGAGGCCGTTTCCACTGAAGCTGGAGGAGGAGGAGCGTGGCTCCCAGAGTGGCTCAGACAGCTGAATGTTATTCAGAGGCCGCCTCCCCGGCAGCCCTGGGAGGGTCCTTCCTGCCTCTTCCGGCTCCTGGGGGCCACTCCAGTCTCTGCCCGCGTCTCCACGCGGTGCCCTCTCCCCTCCGGTCTCCCCTTTTTGCAAAGACACCGGTCCCATTGGAAGGAGGGTGCCCCAGGGCGACCCCGCCTTCACTAATCACCTCTGCAACGACGGTTCCCAAAGAAGGCCACGTTCTGGGGTGCCGGGGTGAAGACCGCAGCCTGTCTTTGGGGGACAGAATCGACCTTTAGCGGGGACGGCCTCCGCTGTGAGAGGACGCTGCCTTCAGTGCGGCACCTGCAGCTGGAGGAGAAGTCTCCCCACTGTCTCCGCCTCCCCGTTTGTCCGCAGACCGGGGGGCGGCCTCTGCGCTGGCCAGCTTCCCCCCCGCGGGCACCTGGTGACCTGGGTTTGTCTCCTGTGGACCAGGTGCCCCTCCGCCTGACCGTCCCTCGCTCCGGCCGGTGCCCCACACGCTCCCGCCCCAGGGGCGCGAGGCACATGTCCATGAACGTGAGCGGCGTTTCCATGGGGAAGTGTCCGCCGAGCGGTTTCTTTCTCGGCAGCAGCGTGGCCTGCATCTCCCGCGCCGCTCCGGGCGGCTCTCCCCGCGGTGCCAGCGCTGCCCGCAGCCGTGGGCACAGCCTGCACCGGGCGCCTTTGTTGTCAGTAGAAGGGCGGGGGTCCGGGTTTGGGCGCGGACGGCTCCTCCTTCACCAGCGCCTCTCCCTTCGGCTCCCCGGCTGGCGTGCCTCCGCCGTCCCGGGAGCCCGCGGGCCTGGCGTCCACGCCCCCTGCGGGATGACTAATGCATGCGATCGGAGCGATCTGGCCGCGGAACGCGACCCGGTAAGGGAGCGGGCCGGTGGCAGTGGAAAGGCCGGCGGCACCGCCCGGCCGCGCTGCCAGGCCGGGTAGAGTTACGCAGATAAAGGGCAGCGCCCCGGAGAGCTGCCACGGCCGCCCCGGGAGGCTCCGGCCCGTCCTCCTGTCCTTCCAGCTCCCTCGCGGGCAGCGGGGAGCCCGTGCGCCCCGGAGTAACGGGGGGAGGGGAGATGCCGTCTTCCACGGGTAAGTGCCTGCTGCCCAGCGGGGCCGGGCCCCTGGGGTGTGTGGCCGCTGTGTGGTGTGTGTGTGTGTGTGTGTGTGTGTGTGTGTGTGTGTGTGTGTGTGATGACTCAGTGCGCGGCCTGTGTGAGGACACAGTGGCGAGGGGTCAGGGCCGACTCCAAGTTCAAGTCTGGACCCCAGGGGCCAAGGGCAGGCCTGGCGAGTGCCCTCGGCGGCGCCTGTGGCCGCAGCTTGTTCGTTCATCCACGCAGCCCTCTCCCTGCGGCCTTCTCTGCTGGGCGGCTGACCGAGCGCCAGTCCGGGCTCTAGGAGGGGGCAGTGAAATCCCTGAAAGGCGGGCGCTGCTGGGGTGTGCAGGGAGGGGGGAGCCGGCTCCCGGCTCCGGGGGCTGGTGGGCAGCCAGATGCGGGGAGGGCTGGCCGGCGGGGCCGCGGGGCGCAGGCCTGACGCCCGCGGCCTGCCCTCCGCCGCGGTGTCGGGTCTCAGGCGGCCGGATCCCGTTACCGCCTGGATGCTCCGTGTCACTGAGGACCGCTCCCCTTTCTGTCTCCGCGCTGCAGACGATCTACATGGATGATGGTGTGTCGTCCTTCGTGCAGATCAGAGGCTCCGTTCCGCTGTTCTGGGAGCAGCCCGGGCTGCAGGTAGGTCCTCAGCGGTCCGTGTCCCTGTTCCCGGGCGCCTGCCTGCTCTGCACCCGCCGGTGCTCTGTCTCCTTCAGCCACATCCGTCCTGGAGCTTCCGGCCTTTCCCGCAGTGCAGTCCTCTGTGTGTGTGTGTGTGTGTGTGTGTGTGTGACATGGGGGAGTGGGGGTGTGTGTGTGGAGTGTATGTGGTGTGTGTGTGGTGTGTGTGTGTACGTGGTGTGTGGTGTGTGTGCAGAAACACATGCACGGTGTGTGGTTTCCCCATCGGGCTCTGTTGCTGCACCCGCAGTGGGGTCTCTGCTGACAGGAGCCCTGGTATAACTGAGTGGAATCGCCTTGTCAGCCCCCGATTCCGTGCGTGAGTCTGTTGGGGCGTCTGGGAGGCGTGACTGTGCTCGGGGCTCGGCCGGCATCACGGGGCCCGTGTGTGGCCACGTGAGAACGGCCGTCTTCTCGTGGTTTCTAAAAATACCCCCGCCCGTAGCAGCGCTCCGGCCGGCGCCGAGGGCTTTGGCGTCTGCCTCCTGGGAGAGTTCGGGTGCCGTGTTCCAGGAGCACGTTTGTCCCCGAGTTCCTACCCGAGGGGGTGGGCGGCGCCCCTGCGAGGGGTCCGGAGGTTCCCCAGCGCCATCGGACCGTCCACCCTCCGCACTGTCCACCTTCCGCACCGTCCACCATCTACACTGTCCTTCTGGCCCGAGCGTCGCGTGCGCTCAGCGGGCCTCCCGCCCGGCCTCGGTCCCTTTGGCTCCGGGGACAGCGGTCCGGGTGCTGAAGAGGCTCAGGGCCGCCTCCCGGGTCTCTGGGGTGTTTGACAGGGCTGGGTCCAACCGGGCCCTTGGCATGGCCCATGTCCCCGCAGGCAGACACAGCAGCTCTGGGCGGGAGAGGGTCGGTGATCATCCTCTGAGCTCGGAGCTCTGGGTAGATGAGGGACGGTGAGCGTCCTCTGGGCTCGGAGCTCTGGGCGGGAGAGGGTCGGTGATCATCCTCTGGGCTCGGAGCTCTGGGTAGATGAGGGACGGTGAGCGTCCCCAGCTCGGAGCTCTGGGCGGGAGAGGGACGGTGATCATCCTCTGGGCTCGGAGCTCTGGGCGGGAGAGGGATGGTGATCATCCTCTGGGCTCGGAGCTCTGGGCGGGAGAGGGACAGTGAGTGTCCCCCCATTTCGGAGCTCTGGGCAGGAGAAAGAGGGTGAGAGTCCCCAGGCTCGGAGCTCTGGCAGGGAGAGCCTCCCCGCCCCCAGCCGGTGCAGTAGGAAGGGAGGGCTGCGCGGCTGGGACAGCTGGTGGCAGGAAGTGGCGGCGAGCAGCCTCCTGAGCACGATTAGAACGCGGAGAATCCCCTGGCGCGCACCCCACGGCGGGTGTGCAGGAGCCGGTTGACATACTGGTGACATTCCGTGCACCGCGCCCGCGGAGAGTGTGCCAGCCAGGGGTTCGCGTGCTTTTACAGGGCCGCGTAGCCATCAGGGAATCAACGTCAGAACGTTTCATCCCGGCCACACCCCGGCCCTGCGAGCAGCGGCTCCCCGCTTCCTCCCTCCGCTCCCCACCGAGGCAGCTGAGTCTCCATCGAGGGCCCCTCTGGCCAGTCCCCAGGGTGACCCTGGGTTTCTTTAGATTTGGACATTTCCCTCGGCAACCTCTGGGGCTCAGTAGAAGGAGACAGCGAGCATCGGATGAAGGGGGGGAGTAAAAGGAAAGAGGGGACCACGTTTAAGAAAGCCCCAAGTTGGGGGGATGGTCAGGACAGAATCCCTGTGTGCGGGAAGGTGATGTGGAATTCACCGCCTCCCCAGGCCCGCGGTCCCTCTCCCCGGTAGTCCCAGGCCGCCTCCAGGCGCTGAGCTGGCGGACGCGGTGCGGGCGGCTTCCTGGCGGTGCCCTCTGTCCGGGTCACACGGCCCCAGAGTGCGTCTGGCCGTCTGCAGCCCTGTGTCTGGGACCCCTTGTCTGGCCTCCGTCTTCTGAAAACAAAGCCAGACCATCTGTCGTTCCTCTTAGTTCTGGTCTCAGTCTAACTCCCTTGGCACAGCCTGGCCTGCTATGGAGCAGCTACCCTCAGCCTGGCCGGTCAGCGGGACCCAGCGCCCCTCAGCCTGGCCGGTCAGCGGGACCCAGCGCCCCTCAGCCTGGCCGGTCAGCGGGACCCAGTGCCCCTCAGCCTGACTGGTCAGCGGGACCCGGCACCCCTCAGCCTGGCCGGTCAGCGGGACCCAGTGCCCCTCAGCCTGGCTGGTCAGCGGGACCCAGTGCCCCTCAGCCTGACTGGTCAGCGGGACCCAGTGCCCCTCAGCCTGGCCGGTCAGCAGGACCCTGTGCCCGCTCTTCGGCAGCTATGGCACCTTTCAGATCCTAACACCGGTGCTTCTCCAGAGGCTCTGTGTGTGGTTCCTTGAAAACACAGTTCAGAAGGCTTTGTGTCCGTGAGCCTTAGGAAGGATGTGCTGACCTCTGAGTCCGAGGCGCACGTGCCTCCTCCGAGTACCGCCCATCCTCTGAGTACCACCCATCTTCCAAGTACCGTCCATCCTCCGAGTACCGCCCATCCTCTGGGTACCATCCTTCCTCCACGGGGGCTGGGCTGCTCCGGGGACCAGCAGGCCGTGCTCAGTGGTGGCAGCGCCTCCCTCACGGATGGAGGCTGGTTGTTCTCCATGTGGACCTTCCCCTGTCCTTCTTCGCTCGGGTCAGTGGTCGGCAAACTGCGGCTCTCGAGCCACAGGCGGCTCTTTTGGCCCCTTGAGTGTGGCTCTTCCACAAAAGACCACGGCCTGGGCGAGTCTATTATGAAGAAGTGGCGTTAGAAGAAGTTTAAGTTGAAAAAATCTGGCTCTCCAAGACAAATTTCAGTCGTTGTCTTGTTGATGTTTGGCTCTGCAGACTGATGAGTTTGCCGACCCCCGGCTTAGGTTAGCAGCACAGATATTTTGGGGTAAAGAGCTTGCATTTTAAGTGGCACTGTTGCCCCCTCTTGGGGCTGCCCCAGGGAACCTCTGAGCCTTGTGGGCTCGGGGTTGGGTGGGGGAGGGGCGAGGAGGGCACGGGCAGAGAGGACTGTGGGATACTGATGCCTGTGTGACTTCTCATAGGAACGGCCCCTCGGCAGGAAGTCCCGGGTCCTGGGGCCATTTCCAGCGACCGCATGCCGTCACGTCCCGACCTCAGCGTGTGGTGGGCTGCACGGTTCCAAACGGCCCCGTGGAAATTTCACCCTGAGGCTCGCTGCTCTCCAGGAGCGTTAGTTATGTCTGTCTGCTCCCTGCTGCTGCTGTCTGTGGGAGGCTTTGCCCCTTGTCACTTCAGAACCGCCCTGCCCGTCACGTGCACACAGGGACCATGTCTTGCGAGGGGAGTTGGCCTGTGTCTGAAGCTCCCGGTGCCCCCAGCTGGGTCGGTGAGCGCCTGCTGTTCCCTCAAGGCCTGCCTCCCCCTCCCCCATCAGACCGCTGAGCTCCCGGATGCCTTGTGCTGTGCTCATCGTGCGGTCAGACTTTGTTCTAGACCAGTGGTTCTCAACCTGTGGGTCACGACCCCTTTGGGGGTCAAATGACCCTTTCACAGGGGTCGCCTAAGACCAGCAGAAAACACCTATTTCCCATGGTCTTAGGAACCAACACACCGCTCCTCGGTGTAGCAAAGTGTAGCCATGGAGTTTACTGTTGTCCTAGGAAGACTGTTGCCCATGCTACACCACAATTCAAGACAAAATTTAATTTATTTGTCATTAGAAATAAATATTTCACAATATATAATTACATATTGTTTTTGTGATTAATCACTATGCTTTAATTATGTTCAATTTGTAACAACGAAAATACATCCTGCATATCAGATATTTGCATTACAGTTCATCACAGTAGCAAGATTACAGTGATGAGGTAGCAATGGAGATAATTGTATGGTTGTGGGTCACCACCACATGAGGAGCTGTCTTAAAGGGTCGCGGCATTAGGAAGGTTGAGAACCACTGTTCTAGAATGTGAGATGGCTTGTAGAACAACCGTTTTAGAAACAGCGAGGAGGTTGGGGTGCGGGGAGATGCTTACAGTGAGCAGGGACCAGAGCCCGGATAAAGTGTCGGATGCTCGTTGCCCACGGGTCTTGCTCGCTGGCGGAGCGTAAGGCGGGCGTCACAGAAACAAGGTCGCTTTTCCTGAGGTTGAGAGCAGAGAGCCCTTGACCTTACACAGACCCAGGTTCTACCCAAGTTCTGCTTCTCTCGGGATCCATGTGCTTTTTAACACTGAATGTATCGGGGCGACATCAGTGGATAAAGGCACCCAGGTTTCAGGTGTGCAGGTCCGCAGACATCGCAGTGCGGGCTGGCCTCCCCAAGCCAGGCCTCCTCCCATCGCCATTTTCCCCCCTCCCCCTTCTACCCTCCCCCCCTCCTCTGGGAACCACCACGCTGGGTCTGTGTCCATGGGAACCATAGTTTGTGAAACGTTCTAATCTCAAAAAACCCACAACCTTCTTATCTCAGAAGAATGTGCTTATCTCAAGAACATTATCTCAAGAAATGTCCTCCTTTCCCACAAGAAGCTCTTATCTGGAAGAGAGTGGCGAAGCTCTTATCTTCGCTAAAAGCCTCCACTTCCTCTTCTGTAGGGGAGCAAACCGCACCGGGTACCGGAGGGGACTGAATATTGAACGGGGCGCAGCGTCTGGAACCTAGAAAGCGCGGAGGATGGTAGCTGCTAACATTGCAAACGTAAACTATAACACCCAGGAGGCGGGGCTCACGTTGCAGGGCTGCTTGCCTCTGGCTAGCGGAATGAGGGTGCCTCCCAGCCCTCAGACACCCCAGGGCAGGCCGTCTGTTGGGCCCGCAGACACTCAGCCTCGGGGGAGGAGGGGAGGGCCTGGCAGTGCTGTGTGGACAGAGCCGGCGGGGGGCGGGGTCTGAGCTCCCTGGGGAAGGACCAAGCTGAGCCACCAGGCCAGGAAGGTGGGCTTTGCAGACGGAACCCCTGGGTTCCGGGCGGAGGAGACAGTATTGGGGTGGGGCTGCCTGCAGTCCCAGGCAGGGGCACTGCGGGAGGGGAGACTGGGAAGGCAGGCAAGGGTGAGATCAGACGGGCTTACCCGTTCCCCCAGGAGCTGCCAGAGGAGGGTGCCCCAGCATTGTGCACATCAGAATCACCTGGGCAGCTTTAACGCTTCCGGTCCCCCGATTGCATGCCGTCCCAGTTCAGCCACAGTGTTGGCCCTGGCTGGCTGGCTCAGTGGGTAGAGCGTCGGCCTGCAGACGGAAGGGTCCCGGGTTAGATTCTGGTCGGGGGCGCCTGGGTGGTGGGCTCCATCCCCAGTGTGGGGTGTGCAGGAGGCAGCCAATCAGTGATTCTCTGTCATCATTGATGTTTCTCCCTCTCTCCTTCTCCCTTCCCCTGTATGACCAGTGTTCAGGAAGGCTTGGCAACTACTCGGGGTGCTGATAAGCCAGCTTTAGGGGGGCCAACAGGGAGGATCCACTCTGCAGCATTTGCCCATTGCTGGAGTGTAAATACTCCCAGCCTGGCTCTGTCAGCCACCACCTCGACGCCCCTGAACTTGGGGCGGGTGTGTGAGTTGGTAGCAGCCGGCCCGCAGCCCGGAGGTCGACGGGCGACATGATGAGCTGCGAGTGGGATAGGTTTTATCCGGGGACCGAAGACTGGAGGTGGAGACACCGGCGGGACGTCATACGATCCCGGGAAGATGCCGGCAGCCTTCACTAGGGGAGGGGCAGGGGGGCCGGGGGAGTCGCAGGTGCCCTCTGTGACCCTGGGCCCCTGAGGGCCGGTGTGGACTCAGGTCTGACTCGCACGGCCAGGCGTCCTCGAGGTCTCGGTGATTCTCGCGGCCAGTGCCCCTCGGTGTGTGGTCTGTGCGACTGAAGTGACCGCTTCAGACAGGAGTGATGGTCCAAGCGTCTACCTGGCCAGGGGAGGGTGGGGAAGATGGTGACGGAGAAGGAGGGAGACCCAATAAAGCACCACAGTAGGTTCCCGTTGCCGTGCCAACCGTGGCTTCCCTCCAGCCCCTGAGGCCTTCTGACGCCTGGTGGCCTCAGGACAAGGTGACACCAGAGAGGACAGAGGCCGGTCAG
Organism: Lasiurus borealis; assembly: GCA_004026805.1. Lineage (NCBI taxonomy): Eukaryota > Metazoa > Chordata > Mammalia > Chiroptera > Vespertilionidae > Lasiurus > Lasiurus borealis. Next base: position 36,751 of record PVJN01013974.1, on the reverse strand, counting down.
TGTCAGAGGAGGAGGAGGGTGTAAGGCCTGAGGCACTAAACTAAAAGAATATGGAGGAAGGGGGACCTCCTGAGAGAATGTCCGGGAGGAGGGTGAGTGCAGCCTGAGGCCACGATGTCTGGGGAAGTGTGTGTGTGTGGGGGGGCAGGCTGGGCTGGTCCCAGTGTCCTGTGGCCCCTCCCCCCACCCGCCCCCAGCTGCTCCTTTCCCACCACCTCCTCTGCTCACAGGCATCTGCAACTTGAGCTAAAAGGGGGTGGAGGAGGCAGATGAGTCAAAACCAGTGCCGTTCAGACTCCGGTGCTTGTGCACATGCGCAGACACGCGCAGACACGTGCACACGCATGCAGGAGTCACCTGGGCGGCTGGTTGAACAGGTGACGCTGCGGGTCCAGGGACCGCACTCTGAGGACTGCTGGGGTCAGGGGTCCTGACTGCCCTGGTCACTCGCTGGGCAGTGCCCTTGACTTCTTCGTGCCCCCGGCAGTGACCTTGGACTAAGGGCTGTCGGGGACAGAACATGCCCAGGCCGTCCTGCCTCGCCCTGTCCACAGGGATGGGGGTCACAGGCAGGTGGGAGGGAAGCCAGAGGCATCGGCAGGGGCGTGCCCTGACCGGTGGCCAGGCGGGCACAGGCCGTGGGCTGCTGCTTCCTGGCTGGGTCCCCCCACCCCCGGCCGCCGGGGTGGCCTCTCCCTCTGGTCCCCGGCGTGTTCTCAGTCCGTGGGGCGCAGTCTCCCTCAGGGTCAGTGGCACCTGTTCTGCTGCTTGGTAACGGGCTGGAAGTCTGTTTCTAATCCATGGAGAACCCCAAGGGATTCGTCCAGGGCAGGGAGTTTGGGGTCTCCCCTCTCTCTCCAGTCTTTCTCGGGTGCCCCGTGCTGTGTAGACGGGGGTGTCGTTGCGCTCGCTAACTCCATCCTGGACTGGTTACGCAGTTTGCCGTGGGATCCGGGAATGTTTCCGGCGGGAGGAGTCTGGAGCCCAGAGGTGGGACACTCGGGGTGCAGTCACCCGTGGCTGGCAGTCTACCTGTTTAGAAGAAGAAACCTCGGGACTGTGGCCGGGGGGGCGGAGCCGATGTGTCCAGTAATAGAACCGTCACAACTAAAATCCAGGCCTTGGAGCCCGTTTTTCCATCCTCCCCCTGCTGCGTTCCCATGGGAACGAGTCTAAAAGCAGCCGCAGTGTCCCTGGGGCTGATGACTGGCAGACAGACGGACAGACTGACACGGCCCCTGCTCTTGGGTTTCAGCGCTCAGGGACCGCAGAGCGTGGCTGGAAGGACCCCCTTTTTCCAGGTGCCTTCCTTGTGAGTCCAGAGAAAAGACAGGGGCCACTTGCCTGGGGGTGGGGGTGGGGGTGCAGGGCAGGGAGGCTTCGGCTTCTCAGAAGGTGGTGTGGAAGTTTCGGGGAGTCGGCATCTGGTTTCCTCAGTGAGGTGGTGGCGGCGGCCGTGGGGAAGGGCAGAAGGAGCTCAGCCACCAGACGAGAACTTTGGCCTGAGCCTTTCTCCCGAGCCCCAGGGTTTCGTGGGACCGAGGGGCGGGGCTTATTTGGAGACTCAGCCAGGGGGGCCAGCCCAGCCCCAGGCTCCTCTGCATGGGCCCGAAGCGGCTTTCTGGATGACTGGGCTCTGACACACGAGAGGGACACAGGCCCTACCGTTGGGCAGGGGCTGTGCAGTGACACTGGTACGTAGTTGTACTAACTACATGCGACCGTACTGGTGGGTCTAAGGGACCCACTTTCACACTGCGCACTAACAGCCCGAGCGAGGCCGTGCGTTTGAAGAAACTTCCTTTTTAAAAAAATACATTTTATTGATTTTTCATAGAGAGGAAGGGAGAGGGATAGAGAGTTAGAAACATTGATGAGAGAGAAACATCAATCAGCTGCCTCCTGCACACCCTCCCTCTGCGGATGTGCCTGCAACCAAGGTACATGCCCTTGACTGGAATCAAACCTGGGACCCTTCAGTCCACAGGCCGACACTCTATCCACTGAACCAAACCGGTTTTGGCAAAACTTTCATCTTGAAATAACTGCAGGCCTACAGCAAAGCTAGAAGAGTAATAGATAGAACTGTGTGTACTTTACCCAAATTCAGTCACCACACACGTGTGCACACACGCACACGCTATTGCTTCTTTTCTGAGTCGGTGAGAGGAGTTGCTATCTTGTGTTTCTCCTGCTATTATGTCAGGATGGTTCTAAGAGCAGGGACGTGCTCCCATCTCCACGGTGCAGGCGCGCATTCCGAAAGAGTCCGTGGGTGTGATGCTGTGATGCAGCACGCAGCCCTCGTCCTGGTTTCTGTTGTCGCGGGCATCCTGATGGCCCGTGCTCCCTCCAGGCAGCCTCCCAGCTCAGGTGGCGCCACATCCCGGTCTCCTTCGGTCCCAGCAGTGCGTCCTGTCTCTGACAAGGCCTCGGAGGGGAAGGCAGGCCTTCTTTCTCTTTAAATAGATCATGCTGCTGCCTCTCCGTGTGTGGTGTCTCGCCGTGATCAGCCCAGGGTGTGGGTCCTGCCCCGTGTGCTCCTCGCCGTGCCTCCGTCCCACGTTGGCGATGCTGGTTTGGCCCCTGGGCAAGGAGCTGGTCCGTCTCCCCTTCGCGCGCTTTCCCTGTCAGCTGATAGGCGGCCTGTGGTGACGCGGAGACCATGCCGGCACCTGCTCCTCATCCCTCTTCCCGGCGCTTAGGACCAGCCCGGATGTCTGCTGAGCAATCACTTCCTGTCCATCTTGTCCAATGATGATTGCCCACCACGCCCTCCACTAGTTAGTACTATTCCACCGTAAGGAAGGGTCCTCCAGGTGCCCCACCCTCACTCTCCATCCATCTGTCCACCACACCTACCTGGCCATCTCCCTAGGTGCCACGCCAGCACGGCCCCGGGTGACCCTGAGAGGGGGCGTGAAGGACAGAAAAGACAGACGAAAAGAAAGCTGGGTCCGGGTGGGACACTGTCCTCCCTGATGCAGAGACAGCGCCACGGACTACACGCTGGGTCCTTATTTTACAGCCAGGTTCCAGGGGGCCAAGGAAGGGCGTGGTTAGTTCTCCTGGGTTTCGATCCTACTCAGTTCCATGCACCTGAACCCTGATAAGCCCACGTCACTCAGGCCGTGGGGCCACGTGTTCGGACCACAGGTGCAAGCTCACCACCACAGTTGTTGGCTATCATGGTGCTGGAGGCTCTGCCCTCCAAGCTGGGGCTTGCACGTGGCCATGCGCGGCGGTGCCCTCTCATCAGTCCGAGGCTAAAACCTATCCACACAGTGTAGCCGCTTTCCACATAAAGTAGTACCTCAAGATACGAGTTTAATTCGTTCCGTAACCTTGAGGCGTGGGAAACTATGAGACGCTCGAGTCACGGTAAACTGGTGGGTCGTGTGCAGCCGGCTGATCGCACGATGACTCCTATCTCAAATGTTGCTCGTATTTCAAAGCAAAAATCGCTCACTCGACGGCTCGTATCTCAAAAATCTCGTATGTCAGGGCACTCATATCTCGAGGTACCACTGTATCTATATGCCTGCCTATCCATCCATCCATCATCAATCCATCCATCAACCCTCCTGCCTGTCCACCTACCCCCCACCCAGCCGGCCAGCTCTCCTCTATGTTCAGGAGTGGGGAACCTTTTCTCGGCCAACGGCCATTTGGGTATTGAGAACATCCTTCTCGGACCAGACACAACTCTCAGCTTAGAAATTAGCCTCCTGTATCGGGTCAAACGTTTAACTAACTCACCCTCCTGCCTGGGCAGGGCCACACCAAGCGATTTCTCAGGCCTCTTACGGCCCGAGGGCCAGATGTTCCCACCCCCGGTATAGACCCCGGTATAGACCCACGGATTCCCGTTTCACTGTCCGGGTTACAGTCCCTTACTCCCCTTAAATTGCCCCGGAAATGCTCACAGAGAGCCCTTCCAGCTGGAAACCACACGTTCGTTTCAAGTTTGGTCTTAAACTTCCAGCGTTTGACCAGAAGCTCTAACTCTGGCGTCAGGGCCACCGAGGGCCCTGTAGCTGCAGAGGATGCTGGGACAGGGCCCTCTCTCCCGCTGCGCCTCTCACCACAGAGGGGTTTGCGGGCTGTCGCAGGCCTCGTGGTCTGGCCCTGGAGTTCCTCTCTGTCTGTGGAAGACTTTCAGTGGCACCGTCCCCCTGCAGCTCAGACCGGGCGGCCGCAGAGCCCCATGGGGGTGGTGGGACCTCAGTGCGGGGCCTGGCCAGCCTGCTGGGAGGGCCCCATCGGGGGCTGGGATTGGGCTGGCAGAGGCGGGAGTGGGGACCCCAGCTGGGGTCGCAGAGCAGCGGGAGTCACGGGTTCTTTCTCCTGACTTCTCAGGTTATTTCTTTGACTTTCCAGGTTGGCTCGCGTCATCTGAGACTCAACAGAGGCCTGGAAGCCAACGCCCCCGCTTTCGACAGGTGAGGCCGTCTGTCGTCCTCGGGGCTTTCCCTCCTCCCACCGGACAGAGGGGCGGGAACAGCAGGAAGGGAGGACTCCCCCGTCCCTGCATCTGACCTTGCCCTGTGCTCGGTTCCTTTATGCACAAGGGAGTTTCCAAAATGAGGGTTTACCTGCGCTCAGATCTCCCTGAGGCTCAGCAAGCAATGCTCTGGGCACAGGTGGGATTGTTTTATCGTATCCGTTCCTCCTGTGGTGCGGCTTTATCCTGCGTCCTGGTTAATAAGGGCCCCTCTGAACCAGAGGGTATTTGTGGCTGTTTGTGTTCCGTTTTAAAAGTGATATATTCCGCCGAAACCGGTTTGGCTCAATGGATAGAGCGTCGGCCATGTACCTTGGTTGCGGGCACATCCCATAGGGGGCGTGCAGGAGGCAGCTGATCCATGTTTCTCATCGATGTTTCTAGCTTTCTATCCCTCTCCCTTCCTCTCTGTGGACAATCAATAAAAATAAAAGTAATATATTCCCAGGTCTGATGTCACCACATAGAACGGTATAAAGTGAGAAGTTGCAATTCTCACTACCGGAGAGCCCGCTTATTGGCTTTCTATGTATCATTCTAGAAAAAAAGTCGGCGTATACGTAATTCATGTTTTAAAACACAAATTGGACCAGAACATATGAAATACTTTGCAACTTTAACCTGAACTATTAAGTTGGACTTGAAGAATTAATAGCTTCCTTAAGTATCTGCTGTTTTAATCTAAATACTAAGTTTAAAAAATTACCTTAGTGAATGTCATCAACCCTCAAAAAGTAGTTTTGTGTTTTAATCGCTGTGTCCGAAGCTTCGCTGGGACCTTAAACCTGTTTTCAGCCGTCTCGTTTACCATAACCTGATAGCACCAGCCCTGCTGCGACCCCTCCTAATGGCTTTTCCTGGAAGGAGGTCCCTAACCCACTTAGTGGATATGCTCTTGCCCCTTTTCCTGAGCGCTGTTAATGTGTCTACCATGTCACAGAGGGACTTCTTTTCGCTGACATCGATCTGCATTAATTAAATGTTCAGGGGAAATACAAGAAATTCCTCCTGAGCTGGCCAGAGGCAGAGGGAGGGGGTCTGCTGGGCTCCTTTCAAAAACCTTCCTCTTTATGACTGTGTTTTGGGTTTTTTTTTTTTTTTAAGAACACTTACATGGACTTACAGTTTTTAAAATGTGTGTGTGTGTGTGTGTGTGTGTGTGTGTGTATACTTGGGAGTACAAGCCCTCTCCTTTCTTTCTTTTTTTTAAAAAATATATTTTGATTTTTACAGAGAGGAAGGGAGAGGGATAGAGAGTCAGAAACATCGATGAGAGAGAAACATTGATGAGAGCTGCCTCCTGCACACCCCCTACTGGGGATGTGCCCGCAACCAAGGTCCATGCTTTTGACCGGAATCGAACCTGGGACCTTTCAGTCCACAAGCCGGCGCTCTATCCACTGAGCCACACCGGGTTTGGCAAGCCCTCTCCTTTCTTGCACTCACGTCTCCCCTCAATCTAAGGATAAACTTAGATCTTTTTCTGCGAATCACCAAATACCTGTCTGAGGCCCTAAGTCCTTGAACAGGGCCTGAGGAGGGGGCTCTCCAGCATGCAGGGGTTTCTTTTTTAATGCTTCTCGCTCTGAAGTGTGACCAGGCTGTGCCCCTCCCTTCTTCCCTCCCGCCGGGAGGAGCTGCCGTCTGCCCTGACAGCCGCTGGCCCGCCGTCTCATGGGGCCACAGTGTGGAAAGGAGCGTCTGGGAGTGAGGTCACAGGTTTCTCTCTCAGACCCAGATGGGGGCAGTGGGCCCCCCGGAGGAGCAGGGCCGGGTCACCCGCTGGAGGGGTGCCCCCAGATCTCTGAGTTTCTCAGTTCTTCCATGTGTTTGGTCCAGAGCAAACCCCTCCCCGCCCCCACGTGAAAAATCCTTCCAGGGACCCTTCCCATGGGCTCTGCTGATGGCGTTCCTGGTTGCCTGCTGCGGTCCTGCCACCTGCCAGGCCTGAGGGAGGGGAGTCTCCAGCGGGCCTTGGGCTGCGGCTCGGGGTATCGTACAGCTTTGATGACAGCGTTAACCTGTGATTGGACAGTGACCCGCTCCATCCGCCCTCCCTCGCTTTGCACGGACCTGCTTGTGTCTGCACTGAGTTTGAGAAGGACCTGCCCAATGGAAATGGGACCCCTCGAGGTGCTGGGAACCCCCTGTTTTCCAAGGAGCGCCCTCTGACAGTGGCCGAGGGGCAGAAACGCTGGGAGAAGTCCCTGCGTGCATGGAGTCGCCCGTGCCAGGAGGAGCCTAACCCGGGTGTGGACGCCCCGCCTGTCCCTTAGAGCCACTGACACGAGCCTCCATTATCCACACAAACCGTGTGTCTTGTTTTTAAATCAGAAGGAAGGAAAGGAAAGCCACCTCCCGAGTCCCGAACGCTGGGCTTGTCCCTGGCACCCCCTGTTCTCCCGTGTCCGCCGCTCAGGGCCTGTAGGGCCTGTGTTACAGACCCGGGAGCTGCTCCGAGGCTCGGAGTGGGGCGGGGCCTCGGGGTGGGGCGTGGCCGCGGAGAGGGAGGGGCGTGGCCGCCGGGAGTGATGTTAGCTAAAGGCTGCTCACTCAGACAGGAGCTGCCCGCAGACTCCAATTTAGCTCCGCAGGGAGAAACCTGCACCGCCCCCTTCAGAGCTATAGTCTTCTGCCCACTGCTGCCCCCAAAGTTAGTAACAGAGGGTGCGTTTTTTCCCTATGGCGTTGGTTCTTATGTGATCATTAACTTTTTAAAAATTTGTTTATAAAAGAAACTTGTCATTGTAGAAATTTGGAAAATAATGAAATGTTTAGAGAAGAACTTTAAATGCCATAAAATCCCCCCACTTCTAGCATCATTATCTTCTGGTCTTCCTTCTATTTTTAGGTTTAAAGATGGCCCTATTAGATTACAGTTTTCCATCCGCTTTTTGCTTGTGTCTTTTTTCCTATGTGGTTTTGGTTTAAACACTGCATGTCAACCTTTTTAACCACTGTTAACATTGTAAAGTCACTTTTCAAAGGCTGGTGAGAAAAGTTAAACGTTAGAATCCCTCCCTAATATTTCAACATACGTGTTTTTAAAATGGTCTCTGATGCATAAGTAATTTTGCTAAAGACTGAGACGTGTTTGTGTCTCTGTGCTTGGACATCATAAAGCAGCTCTGAGCCTGGCCGGCGTGGCTCGGTGGTTGAGAACCAAGAGGTTGCTGGTTTGATTCCTGGTCAAGGGCACATGCCGGTTGCAGGCTCTATCTTCAGGCTCGATTTGCAGGCTCAGTCCCCAGTGGGGGCCGTGCAGGAGGGCAGGAGGCAGCTAATCATCCCATGGATGTTTCTTTCTATCCCTCTCTCTTTCTCCCTCTCTCCAAACAAACAGGACATTTTTAAATAAAAAGAAATGGGAAAAACATATAAAGCAGCTCTTAGATAAAGTTGGACCCTGCGGTTGACTGCTCTCCTACCAGGTTCTCCAGTTTGGAGGACGGACGGTACCGGGTGGAACAGATTAATTTCAGAGATAACACACACCTGGCAGGTGGAGGGCTCTGTGCAGGCCGGGCCAGCTGTTCTAGGGTTAATGGGGCGCTTTCCGGAAAGTCCTTCCTCGAGTGGACAGGTGCATCCTGGGCCTCGGTGCCCAGCAGGCCCCTTCCGTGTCCTCTCCCCTGAAGACGGGCTCTCTGTCCGCGTCCTGGTGGCGGGGTCACTGTGTCCCTCTCTGTTGCAGGCACATGGTCCTTCTGAAGGAGCAGTATGGCAAGCAAGTGGTCGTAAACCTGCTGGGCAACAGAGGCGGAGAGGAGGTGCTCAACAGAGCCTTCAAGGTAAACGCAGCTTCTCCCCACGGGGAGGGGGGAGGGGGAGAGGAAGGGGGAGTCTGAGGGACCCCTGCTCTGAGGCAGGCTCCCGCGGGGGGCTGGGGACAGTGCAGACCTCATCAGGCTCCCAGCATTAGCGACTTGGGCTCCTGATGTGTGAGGCTTAATTTTTATGACCTGAGAGCTGGAGAATTTGCTGAGCATCTCCTGTCTCAGCTGCATTTCCTCCAGAGCAGTGGTTCTCAGCCTTCCTAATGCCGCGGCCCTTTCATACCGTCCCTCATGTTGTGGTGACCCCCACCCATAAAATTATTTTCATTGCTACTTCGTAACTGTAATTTTGTTGTTGCTAATGAATCGTAATGTAAATATCTGTGTTTTCTGATGGTCTTAGGCGACCCCTGTCAAAGGGTCATTCGACCCCCAAATGGGTCACAACCCACAGGTTGAGAACCGCTGCTCCAGAGCAAGCCTGTCACGCTCACAGCTGGTGGGCCGCATGCCTCGAGTGTGACCTGCTTGCTCTAGAGCTTCCACTGGGGCTTGGAGACCCGGGACAGCCCGGCTTTTGCCGTCCTCTCGGATGGACACACACACACACATACACACATACGCGCACATACACAAGTGCTCTCACCCACACACACACGTGCAAACACCCACCCATACATGCATGCACGCCCACACACGTACACACAAAAACATGCACCCGGCCACACATGCAGCCGCATGTGCGCACGAATGCCTGGGCTCTGGCCATGCCACCCTGACCGGCTCAGGGAGCCCGGACTGCCCCCCTCCCTGGGTCCGGCTCTGCGGCTGGCAAGCTCGCGAGGACGCCTGCAGGCCCCGGTGCCTAGAGTGGCTCTGCGGAGCCCCCGCAAGGCTTAAGGCAAGAAATCTCCGCGTTTCCTCCTGCCAGCGTGGAGCCTCCGAGCCTGCGCTCTCGCCTGGGCTGCCCCGAGCACTGCTGCCTGTGTCCGGCTGCCCCTGGCCCCCGGGGCCTCCCCGTGCAGGACCAGGGAGGTGTGGGGGGAGGCCCTGGGTAGGGAAGGAAGCAATGGGAGTGACACCCCCACTCTGCCCCCCGCACCTCCCCTCCCACCCCGTCTCTCCCTGTCCCCAGAGCTCCTGTATGTATGCCATCCACCATGTGAGAAGCTCCAGAATGGGCCGTGGCGGTGCCCTTTCCAATCACCCACAGCCCCCACTTAATGGGACAAGCCCTGGTGGTGTCAAGGTCAGGAAAGGCCCGGATGGAGAGAGGTGAAGGCAGGCCTGCTCCTGGCTGCTGGCAGCCACTCAGCTGGGTGCCCCTTTCACTCCGCTGAGGAGAGCCAGGGGCCCGGAGCAGACTTGCCGGGTGCCAGTTTCATTGGGCCAGACCTGCTTTTCCTGTTTGGATTGTTGCTACTGGCAACGAGATGGAGAAACACCTCCCCTCCACCCATCCTGGCAGCTCGTTTGCAGGAAGAAGGAGGGAGGGGAGCAAGAACCCAAAACAACCCCAGGATGCCTTTCCTTGTACGCCCTGAGTTTGGGGAAGGCAGCCCCAGCGCCCCGTCAGCCGGGGGAAGGGCCTCTGGGGTGGGTAAACCCTTTGGCGTAAGAGGGGCAGGAGGCGGCCGCGGGCCCGTGGCCCAGGCTGGGAGGGCAGGCTCCTGGGCAGGTGAGAGGTCAGGAGCTGAATTTCCGTGGGCAGGAGACCTGACCAGTGTCCCATGGAGCCCCGGTTCCCTCGGCCCATCCGCTCTGCAATGCTGGGGTCCATGTCCCACAGGGACGGGCACCTGCTCCGGACAGAAAGCCACTGAGCGGTGCCCCGTTCCATTCATCCTACTTCATCTTCGGGCACCGGGCGTCGATTGGCATTCTGGGTGGCTGGGTGCTCTGAGTCGCAGGACCAGGCCACTGGAAGTCCCTCTAGTACAGCAGTTTTCAACCTGTAGGTCGCAACCCCTTTGGGGTTCGAACGACCCTTTCACAGGGTCGCCTAAGACTATGGGAAAACACCTATTTCCCATGGTCTTAGGAACCAACACACCGCTCCTCGGCGTAGCAAAGTGTAGCAATGTAGCATGTAGTTTACTGTTGTCATATGAAGGCTGTTACCCATGCTACACAATTTCATTTATTTGTAATTAGAAATATTTACAATATATAATTACATATTGTTTTTGTGATTAATCACTATGCTTTAATTATGTTCAATTTGTAACAACGAAAATACATCCTGCCTATCAGATATTTACATTACAGTTCATATCAGTAGCATGATTACAGTTATGAAGTAGCAACGGAAATAATTTTATGGTTGGGGGTCACCTCCCCATGAGGAGCTGTCTTAAAGGGTCGCGGCATCAGGAAGGTTGAGAACCGCTGCTCTAGTCCTTCAGGGTCCTTACACACTCCGGGCCAGTCTGGCCGCAGCTGTGGGTGGGGGAGGCCCGAGGCCAGGTCCCTGGATGACAGCCGGGTCTCCTTCCCGCGGGGGGCCGGTGAGAGAGCTGGGGAGCAGCGGGCGAGGTTCCTTGTGTGGAAGGGAGGTCTCTGCCGGGAGCGCCCAGAGGACCCCCGGAGGCTCAGCTGCACCTGAGGCCAGTGCTTGTCTGGATGGGGCTGGTTACCGGGCAACCGGGAGCTGGATTGTGAGCTGCCAGCCTGCTGGCTGCTGGGCGCCCGGGGCCGGAGGCACTTGGTGCCCGAAGAAGAACGGAGCGGAGCTTCCCTCCCGGCGCCCTCCCCTCGCAGAGCAGAGCCTGCCGAGGGCGATGCGGCAGCAGCCCGGGGCCTCCCCCGCAGCCGCCCCCGCCTGGCTGCCGCTGGCCCCGGGCCGGCCTTCTGTAGGCAAGAGGCCCCGGGGCCTGGGGGCCGGCTGCGGGCGGGCTGCGTGCTGCCGGGGTCTCCCGCCCCGGCCCCTGGCACTCACCTCCTCCCTCTCCCCCCGCAGAAGCTGCTCTGGGCTTCTGGCCACGCCGGCGACACGCCTATGATCAACTTCGACTTCCACCAGCTGGCCCGGGGCAGGAGGCTGGAGAAGCTGGAGACGCTGCTGCGGCCCCAGCTCCAGCTGCACTGGGACGACCTGGACGTGTTCGCCAAGGGCGAGGGCGTGAGTCCGCGGTGAGTCCCCGCCGTCCCCGCCCGCTGGGCCGGGCCCGGGTTCCAGCCTCTCCCTCCCCTCCCGCCATCAGACATACGTTCGAATGTCGTGAGTAGATTGGAAAGCACGTTCCATCTGCTAAGACAGCCAAAACCGGTTTGGCTCAGGGGATAGAGTGTTGGCCTGCAGACTGAAAGGTCCCAGGTTCAATTCCGGTCAAGGGCATGTACCTTGGTTGCGGGCACATCCCCAGTGGGGAGTGTGCAGGAGGCGGCTGATCGATGTCTCTCTCTCATCGATGTTTCTAACTCTCTATCCCTCTTCCTTCCTCTCTGTAAAAAACTCAATAAAATATATATTTTTAAAAATCTGCTAAGACAGGCGGCCAGGCTAAATGGCAATCCTGGTAACCCCGTGACAGAGGTGAAAACCCGGGAGTGAAGGGGGTGGCTGGCATAGCCCCCGTGGCCCAAGGAAACGGGGGTGGGTTCAGCCGCTCAGCTGAGCAGGACAAGGAAGTCCCGTGTCCTCAAATCACAGTACGGCTGCTCCTCGTCATTCCCAGATCCTGTCTCTACACATGCGCCCACTGGTGGCCTTGTGACCCCAAACCACCCTCCCGGCGGCGTTCACGGACACGCTCTGCCGGGGAGACCCTGAGCCGCCCGGCCCGGCGCGGTGGTTCCCGGTTCTGCCCTCGGTTCCATCTCGTTGGTGCCGCCGCTTCCTGTTTCTGTGCCCTCGGTTGGCAAGGTCACTGCTTGGAACGGCCCCAGGGGGCGCCCAGTGCTGCCTAGTGACCCTCGGTGCGGGAGGGGTGTAGGTGACGGACGGGGAGTTCAGGAAGCTTCGTGCGGCTGTGCGCGCCGTGGCTGGGAGTTCCGTGCCGAGGACGCACCGGCTAAAGAGGGCGTCTCTGCCAGCGGAGCCGTGGCACCGGCTGCCGAGGAGCGGGTGCCGGAAGCTTGGGACCGGGGCCCGGGCACTGGCAGGCGTTCCCGGCGAGCGGTGGCTCAGCGTGTGCTCGGAGCCGGTGTTTCAGTTCACCAAGAGTTCTGGGCCGCTTCACGAGCATTGAGGGTGGCCCAGGTGTGCGGGCGGCCAAGCGGGTGCTGTGGGGTCCTGGCGAGCTCCGAGGGGCATGCAATTTGGGGGCTTACGTCCCACCTAGGCCATGGCTCCTTCTAACACCACACTAACCCTCGTTTCCCGTCTCCCTCAGTTTCCAGAAAGGCACGCTGCGCATGAACTGTCTGGACTGCCTGGACCGAACCAACACGGTGCAGAGCTTCATTGCGCTTGAGGTCTGTCCTGCCCGCCCTCGGGCTGTCACGCCTGTGCCTTCTGAGGGGCGGGCTGGGCCAGCGCCTTCACGGCTCACTTTCCCTGTGGGGGGCGGGGGGGGGACAGGATGTGCTAGGCGCCTGGCGAGGTTCTCCTGGGGGGGCTGGCTCGCCTCTGAGCATCAGGCACACTTTTCAGGCTCCTCAGACGTGGTGGCCCAGGGCCAGGCGCACAGGGCGCGGGGCGGCTGTATTGTGGCCCCTGCGGTCAGGGGTGGGGAGAGCTGGCTGGAGGCCCCGGAGGGAGCCCCGGTCTGACCTTGTGTCCGTGTGACCTCTCCTGGCTCCCTGCTTGCGGGAGGCGGCGGTCCAGGCCAACTGCCCTGCTCGGGTGCACCCTCTGGGGGTGCGGCAGGGACCTCCGCTGTCCAGGGGTCGGAGGAGGCTGGGGGGATGGAAGGGGGGATAGTGGGGTGCAGGCCCCATGCCTTGCTCAGGGGCTCCTCCTCCTCGGGAGGGGCAGAGGGCTCCATGCCTGCCGGACGGGAGCCCGCGGTGGGGGGAGCGGGCGGCGGGGCCCCTGTCCTCACCCCGGTCCTCCTCCCACAGGTCCTTCACCTGCAGCTCCGGAGCCTCGGGCTCAACTCCAAGCCCATCGCCGACCGCTTCGTGGAGTCCTTCCGAGCCATGTGGTCCCTGAACGGGCACAGCCTCAGCAAGATGTTCACGGGCAGCCGCGCCCTGGAGGGCAAGGCCAAGGTGGGGGCGGCCGAGGGGAGGGGGAGGCGGGAAGGGGGGAGGGGGCGGCGGGTGAATGCCTCTCACGCCCGGGCCCGCTCTCGGCAGGTGGGGAAGCTGAAGGACGGGGCGCGCTCCGTGTCCCGCTCCATCCAGTCCAACTTCCTGGACGGCGTGAAGCAGGAGGCCATCAAGCTGCTGCTGGTGGGGGACGTGTGCTCGGAGGAGGCGGCCGACAAGGGCAGGATGCTGCTCGACAGCACGGCCCTGCTGGGTACGGCCGAGCGCGCGGGCGCCAGCCCCCGCCCCCTTCACATAGCCCCGGGCGGGTGGCAGACACGTCCCTGAGTTCAGGGTGGACGATGGAAATGTGTAGGGTGCCAGCTAGTCCTCCCTACCCGGTGGCAGGTGGCAGACATGCCCCTGAGCCTCAGGGCGGATGGGGAGACATGTGCTCTGCAGTGGCTATGGCAGAGCCTGGCCAGGGCCTGCCTGCTCCAGCTGCTCCTATCCCCAGAGACGGCCCGGCCCGTGCGGCCACGTGAGGAGGCAGGAGAGGCCCCCACCTCTCTCGGACAGAGACCCCGTCCGCGCTGGGGGAGGGGCAGTGGCTGGTGGGACGCAGACCGAGGTGCCGCGCTGCCTCCCGCAGTGACGCCCAGGATCCTGCGGGCCATGTGGGAGCGGCAGGCGGAGTTCACCACGTACAAGCGGGTCCGCGTCGCCATGGGGACCTGGAACGTGAACGGGGGCAAGCAGTTCCGGAGCAACCTGCTGGGCACCGCCGAGCTCGCCGAGTGGCTGCTGGACTCGCCCCGGCTCTCCGAGCCCGAGCCCCAGGGTGAGCCGCGGGTGACCTTGGCCCTGGCGGTTGACCTGGTGCTCCCGCCCCCTCCCGTCCAGGCGTTGGGGGTTAGCACAGTGCGCCTCTGCCTCCTTTGCACACACAGATGTGCGGTTATTAGGTTTTCATCACTGTGGGCACAGACAGCATGAGACGGTGCCGCCCCTGGGCACGGGGGGCTGGCTGGGAGAAGGCGGGGTGCACGTGACGGCACGGGAGGGAGGCTCCTGTGACACACCTGGAGGGTGGGGCTCCCAGGCCCCTGATGGACACTCGGGAGCACCCGTGAGGGGCAGGCACCGCCCCGCCCCCCCCCCCCCAGGCAGCCAAGAAGGGCCAGGGGCACTTGGGGAAGGAGGGGGAGGGTCCCGTGGGGAACTCCGCCCAGGGGGCTGGATGAGGGCGCCGGGCAGAGGGGTGCCTGCACCCCCAGGCCCATGTGGCGCCCCCGGAGTGCACCAGCGCTGGCCACGGTGGCTCTGACCCCTTCCTCTCCTGCCCCCAGACGGCGGCAGCCCGGCCGACATATTCGCTGTGGGCTTTGAAGAGATGGTGGAGCTGAGCGCGGGCAATATCGTCAACGCCAGGTAGGCGGGAGGCGCCAGGGCGTGGAGAGACCCGAAAGTCACCGAGGGTCCCCCGGCCTGGCACAGCGCAGGGCCACGGGCATGTGTGTCTGCCTCCGCTGGCCTGGCCCCTCGGTCGGTGGTCGGTTGGTCGGTTGGTCGGTCAGAGGGACCGCTGACTGCCCTTCCCCATGCCCTTTCTCTGCGCAGGGAGGGAGGAAGGGTGGGTTATGAGCATGCTCTCCGAGCTGCGGCCTCTGGCCCATGCATCCTGCTGTGAGCTGGGTCGGGGGGAGGTCAGCGGGAGGGTGCTGAGTCACCTTTCCTGGGAGAGGGGAGAGGACTGGGAGGAGGTACTGCCTTCTCCCCACCCCGGATTCACGTGGCGGGTGGGGGGCCCGCTAGGGTGGGTGTGACCAGCCAGCGGCTAACGGCCAGCCCAGGGCTGCATGGAGCGTGGCTGCGGACGGCGGCGTGTGACAGGGCCGGGCTGGGGGCTGGCAGGCGGCTGTGACCGGCGGCGTCTGCGTCTTCCGTCCTCTCCAGCACCACCAACAGGAAGATGTGGGGCGAGCAGCTGCAGAAAGCCATCTCGCGCACCCACCGCTACATCCTCCTGACCTCGGCCCAGCTGGTGGGCGTCTGCCTCTACATCTTCGTCCGGCCGTACCACGTCCCGTTCATCAGGTGAGAGCCGAGCTGCGGGGCCTGGGCTGGGGGGGTGGGGGGGACAGGGGTCGTTGGTCGTGGAGCTTTGTTCCGACTTCCTCTTCGTCCTGCCGTTATTCAAGACAAATGGACACACACACCACCCCCCCACCCCCAGAGAAACTGGGGTGAATGGAGCATTGTCCGCAGGGAGCCAGCCACAATGGGGCCGGCTCGCTGAGGAAGTGGGCCCCTTTGGGGCTCTTACGTCACCCACGCGCAGCTGGGCACCCGGGCGGGGCGGGGGCCTTGTTGACATTTTAGGCGGCAAACCTCTGACCCAGAGCTGAGGAACTCATCAGGAAATTCAATTCTTTGCCTCTCTTTTTAAAAAAATATATTTTATTGATTTTTTACAGAAAATAGGGAGAGGGAGAGTCAGAAACATCAATGAGAGAGAAGCATTGATCAGCCGCCTCCTGCACACCTCCTACTGGAGATGCGCCCGCAACCAAAGTAATGCCCTTGATCGGGACTTTTCAGTCTGCAGGCCGACGCTCTATCCACTGAGCCAAACCGGTTTCTGCTCTTTGCCTCTTTTTTTTTTTTTTTTTTTTTAATCTAAGACACGTGGACAAGTGTCGGCCTGTCTGTCTGTCACCTGCGCACCCACTCGTGTGCATTGTAAGTTGGCCCTTTAAGGCGATCAGGAGTCTGTATCGAACCACCTCCCCAGCCTGGCGCCCGTCTCTGGGTGCCCCCTGCTCCTTAGACATGCTGATTCCCTGGTGGCACCTTCTGAGCTCTGCAGGAAAGCCGGTGGGGGGGCGGGTGGTGACGTCCATGCTGGCAGGGACGGAGGTGGGTCGGCTTCAGGGCTGCTTTGTGGGGTGCTTGTGTGGGTGCCGAGCCCGTGAGAAGTTGGGGCGGTGGACAGTGACCGTGCGGGAGGGGTCGCCGGTCTCGGTGTGGCTGGGGGCTGAGGACCAACTGAGGCGGCTCTGAGCCGGTGGTTCTGGCGTTCTCGGCGGCAGCCTCAGCGGCAGCCCGGCTCTTCGCTATGGCCAAACAGGCCGATGCGCTTCCCCGAAGCCACGAGGAAGCCACGGCCTGTGCTCCTTCTGTTGCAGGGACGTGGCCATCGACACGGTGAAGACGGGCATGGGGGGCAAGGCGGGCAACAAGGGCGCCGTGGGCATCCGCTTCCAGTTCCACAGCTCCAGCTTCTGCTTCGTGTGCAGCCACCTGACGGCCGGCCAGTCGCAGGTGAAGGAGCGGAACGAGGACTACCGGGAGATCACCCAGAAGCTCAGCTTCCCCATGGTGAGGGCGTGGGGGCGGGGCCGGCGGGGGGCGGGGGGTGGGAGACGGGCAGGATGCGGGGCACGCTCTGGCCTCCCTGCACATCCCTGCACAGGCCCCCACCCATGCGTGGGTTTCTGAGCTAAGAATGAGAGCAAGCCCTGGGGACGCCCCCAGCGTGGGATCCCTGCTTTGGGAACGTGTGCTGAGTGGGGGTGTGTGTGTGTGACCTCGGCTGGTACAGCGGAGGCGGGCCCAGGGCGTCCCGCCGGGAGGGACCATGCCTCTTCGTCATATGTCTCTTCCATGTCCTCATGACCGGTTTTCTGACCCAAACGTGTGAAACAGGGAGGGAAAACCCCTGGTCCGTTCTGGGTCTGAGCTGGCGCAGAGCAGCACCGGGCTGTTTTCTTGGGGCTCACGGTCTCGGCACATGCGTTCTGCGGTGGCTGGAGGAGGCCCGTTTTCAAAGCCAGGCATGCTGGACTCGGAGCCCTGGGTCCCCCTCCAGTCCCAGGGCTCCCGTCACACGCGTTGCGCTGCCCTCTAGTGGTGACCCGGAGCTTCTCCTCCTGAAGCCAGCAGTTTCCTCCCAATTCAGATTTGAGTGCGCTCTGTGCGACCTGGCCCGCGTGCCTCCAAGCCAGCCACCTGTCTCTCCGGGGGGTGGGGGAGACCCCTCAGCTGTGCTCGTCCCCGTGCCACAACACGGCCCGTTAGGTCCCGAGCTCTTCATCGGAGGCCAGGCCCCTGACACGGCTTCTCCTCTGCGAGGCGGGGCAGGCACGCGGGCGGAGGGCCGTCGCTGTCATGAATAAGCGCTGCGGGCCTGTCCTGCAGGTTCTGGGATTGAAGAAGAAACGAGGGAGCTGGGAAATGGGCGCTTTGTCGCTTGCCAGACTGTGAGGGACGTTGTGCGTGTTTTCCTGGTGTCTGTGCAGTTTCAAAGGCCGGACCTTGTCGCTGAGCGGTGCATTAAGTGTGGCCTATTGGAAGGACACATTCTGTTCTGTAAAACTGACTTGGGATCCTTTTTATTTTTGCCCAAAGATTTTCCTTTGGCTTATTTTGATACCCTGTGTGCTTTTCATGGGTGCCTTGCTGTTAGCATTACAAATGAAAACTAATTTTCTAGATGTAATTTACTTAGAGGATATTTTTCCTACATGATATTGCCCTACCATCCCCCCTTTTTTTGATTAATGGAGGCTTTTGTAAATGTTTTCATGCAATCTTGGTAACTTTACATTTTAATTTTTTTGTACAAATATATGAGTGCTTTAGGTTCATTGCATGTTAAGCAATTTTACCATGAGATGCACTACCGATAGAAATTTTAGTTAATGCTTTAGGAACAGCTTTTTGTCCGGTCCAATTAAATTTTCTTGAATATTCACTTATTTCAATTAGCCAATTTAAATTAATCTGAAAGCTTGATTCCTCTTTTATTGTCAAATTTAATACTCTACCAACCATCTCAGATTACCCTGTAGATGTTAGTGGAAAGGATTATTTGCAGTCTTGGGTAGGCCCTGAGCATTCCTGGTGCTGGGCTGGATTGAGATAGAGGGCAGCTGCTGTCGGCCCAGTCTCTGTCTGTTACCTGGGCCCCAATCTGGGCTGGGTGTGGGAAGTGAAGGAAGGACACATTCTATTTTTTTTTTAAATATATATTATTGAGTTTTTACAGAGAAGAAAGGAGAAGGAGAGGAATAGAGAGTTAGAAACATTGATCAGCTGCCTCTTGCACACCCCCCACCAGGGATGTGCCTGCAACCAAGGTATAAGCCCTTGACTGGAATCGAACCCGGGACCCCTCAGTCCACAGGCTGATGCTCTATCCAATGAGCCACACCGGTTTCGGCTAATTTCACTTCCTTAAGCCTCAGCCCCCAGCACGGAAAGTTTGGGCGGCTCTCAGGGTCTGGACAGAAAGGCAGGAGCGCAGCCAGCCCATCCGGGGGTCAGCAGAGCAGATGATGGCAGCCATGCCACCGGGAAGAGGGGGACATTTCTCTGAACCCCTCAAAAACCTGATTATTCACATAAAAAGTAAGCCTTGGAGAAGCTCCCCAGTAGGCCTGGGGGTGAGAGAAATGTAAGATGCTTTTGCAGAAGACTTTTTAAAATATATATATTTATTGATTTTTTACAGAGAGGAAAAGAGAGGGATAGAGAGTTAGAAACATCAAAGAGAGAAAAACATCGATCAGCCGCCTCCTGCACACCTAATCTTGGGGATGTGCCTGCAACCAAGGTACATGCTCTTGACCGGGATCGAACCTGGGACCTTTCAGTCCGCAGGCCGACGCTGTATCCACTGAGCCACACCCATCAGGGCTCGCAGAGACTTTTTTAAAGTAACATTGGAAAATATGCTTCTGCTCGTCGCTTGCGCGGGGAGCTTCCTGCCCCTCCCCCTCCCTGGAAGATGGGCCTGAACGGCTCTGATGTTCTTTGCCATTTAGGGAAGGAACATTTTTTCTCACGACTACGTGTTCTGGTGCGGCGACTTGAACTACCGCATCGACCTCACGTATGAGGAAGTCTTCTATTTTGTCAAGCGCCAAGACTGGAAGAAACTTCTGGAGTTTGACCAGCTGCACCTGCAGAAAGCCAGTGGGAAGGTGAGTGGGATTTTAAAGCCGTTTGCGCAGCTGCTCGGATAGGGCATCGCACCTGGAGGTGCGGGCTCACGGTGGCAGGTTAAGTTCCCGGAGGAGATTAAACAGGATCGTGACGCCGTAGGAAATGCGTGTCATCCATTCATGCACACGCGACCTGTCCCCCGCCTCACGGGCTGTGTCTGGGTCTGTGTCCTCTCACGGTGGAGGGGTTGTGGCAGGAGCCAGAGGCGGCAGGAGGGTCTCTGCACTGTCAGAGCCTGTGCTCCGTGGAGGGAGGGGGGTGCTGTCCCTGACTCTTGTCAAACCGCAACGGCCCCGTCTCAGCAGCCCACTCCCACTCGCATGCAAACCTTGCAGGGACTGCTGTACTTCAGACGTTCTCAGCCAGCCAGGGACCCTTCAGACTCTGCCCAGAACACTGGATCAGGGTGCCTACCTCTAGTTCTCGTTGGTGAAGGCACTGGCAGATGAGACCAATATGTCTTCCACGTGCCAGTTTGAACGGTTCGTTCTCAAGGCCATCCTACAAAGTAGTTGTTCTACCCATTTTGTAGACAAGAAAACGGAGGCTGAGGTCAACTAATTCATCCAAGGTCGCAGGGGTCAGGAACAGGGCTGTGATTCTGTCCGAGACTGGACCTGCACAGCTCATGCCTTCCCTTTGCGTGACCCGCGTGCAGATTTTAGCGACTCTGTGGGCCATGACCACCTCAACTCTGCACGTCATCCTGACTAGCCCCCCAATGCCCCCAAACCTAATACCTCCTCCAGCTAACGCTGTTCGCTGATTCTGGTGCCGTTAGCTCTCCGGGAGCTGGGCCGGGAGGAGGGAAGCAGCTGGTTAAGATGCCTGAGAACCGGGAGGGTAGATCTCTCCTTCAGCGAGATGCGGATGCTCCTCCGGGTTTTCCCTGCCCAGGCGGGGGCGCTGAGGGGGGGCAGTGGAAGCGTCGCCACACGGTTCCTCCCCAGCCAGTGCTCTCCGTGCCTCCCGCTCATGCCCTGAGCAGGCGGCTGTTCCCAGCCTTGCCCGGCACCCAGGCCGGACCCAGAGCTGGAGGAGGAGGAGGAGAGTCAGTCAGCTTCCATCCTGGGCTTGTGTCACACCATTCACAGTGGACAGACAGCGGCTACGGCCCGGATGTGCCTCCTGGCCTTGTGCCTCTCCCTGTCTGCGGGGCCCACGAGCAGACAGTGTGATAGGCCGGGTTTCGGGGGGAGGGTGCACCCAGTGGTAGTGAGTCGGACAGGTGGACAGACAGTCACCACTGTTTTGCTCATTAGAAGGCACACACATGTATCTGTCAGCGTGACGCGGGCTCTGTGACTGAGGAGGCAGGGAACCCGGGTGAGAGTGCGGCTTCTCTTCCCCCAGATTTTCAAGGACTTTCACGAGGGCAGCATTGACTTCGGGCCCACCTACAAGTACGACGTTGGCTCCGCCGCCTACGACACCAGCGACAAGTGCCGCACCCCGGCCTGGACGGACAGGGTGCTGTGGTGGAGAAAGAGGCACCCCTTCGACCGGACAGGTGCGGGGAGCGGGCTCTGAGCGGAGGGGGGAGGGTCACACCGCGAGCCACCGTCACGCTGATCCCGCCTCCCACGGGTTAGCATTTCCTTGACAACCCACAGCTCCGCGCCAGTCAGCCCCGCGCTGCCCCGCGCTGCGGAAGTGATGCTTCCGGGAGTTCCCCCCGTCCTCCCTAGAGCCCGGTCTGCAAGCACCGGCTCCCGACCCCCATCCCTGCAGCCCAGCTGCCCCCACCCCAGCCCCCTTCCTTCCGTGGGAAACGGGAAAGAAGCCACGCCTTCCCCCCGCCTGCCCTCCCCGAGCTGCCCTCCCCCAGCCACTCCCTCCCCCGCACCTTCATCTGCGGAAGCCCCGGTTCCGACCCCACGGGAACGACAGTTTGCTGTCACTGAGCTTCCGTGTGTCTGGGCCGCTGATCCCAGCTACAAAGTGCGGCTGATTTAAAACATAGATAAAAGGGGGGCGGGGTAGGTGGGTGTGATTAACCGGGGATCTTATCTGCATACTAGAGGCCCGGTGCACAATTCATGCACTGGGGGGATGAGGTCCCTCAGCCCAGCCTGCGCCCTCTCACAATCCGGGACCCCTCGGGTAGGGTCCCTAGGCCCGGCCTGAGGTCAGGGCCTATCGGGGCTTCCCCAGGCTGCAGGCAGCTGGCCCCACCCCCGCCGCTGCCACTGCTCGCCGTCTGTCTGGTGCTGCCCCTCCGTCCCCTGCCACCGGCGGCCTCCCTCTGCGGTGACAGCTCGGGTGCAATGGCTCGGCTGGCCTGGACCTCCCTCTGTATTTGCTGGGAGGCGGGGTCAGCCCTGCAAGGGGCAGTCTGCTTACCTGATCGCTCCTAACTGCTCACTTACCTACCTGATCACCCCTAACAGCTGGGCTGCCTACCTGATCACCCTTAACCACTCTGCCTGCCTTCCTGTTTGCTTCTAACCACTTGCTTGGGGGCAGGGCCAGCCTGGGGAGGGGCCGTCTGCCTACCTGAACACCCCTAAGCACTGGCCTGCCTACATGATTGCCCCTAACTGCTGGTCTGCCTGCCTGATTGCCCTTAACTGCTTGTTTGGGGGTGGGGCCAGCCTAGTGAAGGGCTGTCTGCCTACCTGGCCACCCCTAACTGCTGGTCTGCCTACCTGATCACCCCTAACTATGCTTGCCTGCCTGATTGCTCCTATCTGCTTGCTTGGAGGCGGGGCCAACCTGACGAGGGGCTGTCTGCCTACACGATCTCCCCTAACCGCTTACCTGCCTATCTAATCACCCCTAACCACTGGTCTGTTTACCTAATCACCCCTAACTGCTGGTCTGCCTACCTGATCATCCCTAACCCCTCTCCTTGCCTGCCTAATTGCCCCTTACCACTTGCTTGGGGCCGGGGCCAGCACTGACTTCCAATTGGTCAGCCTCTGGTTGTTACTGGTCGTTAACAACCCAGGGTTTTTATATATTAGGGTAAGTGTAGCCACAGACATAGACAATAGTGTAGTGAAGACCTGGGAGGAGCGGGTGTGGGATGGAAGGGGTCAATGGGAAAGAAAGGGGGGACATCTATAATACTTCCAACAATAAGGATAATTTAAAAAAAAAAAAAAGCAAATGGAGCAGAATGGAACCTGGGAAAAGAATGTATCGAACTTTCATATAATTTTGAAATTATTTTCAAATCAGTGAAATGCTTAAAAAATAATAAGATAAAATAAAACGAGATCATCTGTAAACTGGGACATAAACACCAGAACTTCTCTGCTGAGACATTTGCTGAGATTCCCAAGCCAGGAAGTCGCATCCGCAGATGGAAAGAGGCATTTAGTTCCGATCTGTTTGGGCACCTGGTGGCCCGAGGGCACCGAGCGTCCCCAGCCTCGCCTGGCATCTCCTGCTGGCGGCGGGCTGCAGACCCGTGTCCCCACCCTTCACCGTGCCCACTGAGGGGAGTGCAGGGGGGGGGGGGTGGCTCACTGTCTTGGACACATGGGAGAGGTTCTCGACCCCAGGTCCCAGGGTGAGAGCACACGCGTCTGAGGCTGGCGCGGTCCGTCCCCGCGGTGCCCGCTCTGTGCCTGGCACCCGTGTGTGCTGACACCACGCTGTGTTGTCTGTGGGTCTCCGGATGGGCCTCCCGCGAGCAGCTGGAGAACTCAACCTTCTGGACAACGACCTCGAGGCCGACACCAAGGTCCGACACTCCTGGTCGCCCGGGTCCCTCAAGTACTACGGCCGGGCCGAGCTGCAGGCGTCCGATCACAGGTGCGGTCCCCGCTGCCGGGACCCTGGGGAGACGGGGACCCCAGGACAGCCCTTGAGACCGCAGACGACTCTGGGGCTGCCCAGGCCGCTGGCAGTGTCCGGTCACAGGAGCTGTGGGGACGGGGGGCGCGGCTGACACGCCAGGGCTAACCCTGCCTGTCCCCCTCCGTGTCCCTCAGACCCGTGCTGGCCATCGTGGAGGTGGAGGTCCAGGAAGTCGACGTGGGGGCGCGGGAGCGGGTGTTCCGGGAAGTGTCCTCGTTCCAGGGCCCCCTGGATGCCACCGTGGTCGTCAACCTGCAGTCGCCCACGTCCGAGGAGGCGCTCGAGTTCCCCGAGGACGTGCGCGCCGAGCTCATGCAGACGCTGGAGAACTACGGGACCATCGTCCTCGTCAGGTGACCGCCGCCCCGCCCCACCCGGGGGGCATCCGCCGGGGTGATGTCCAGGCCCGGGCCGGGGTGTGGGGGTTGCTGCCGGGTCCCTCGGGGTTGACCGGACTGTTTCCTCTCTCCCAGGATCAACCAAGGGCAGATGCTGGTGACGTTTGCCGACAGTCACTCGGCGCTCAGCGTGCTCGACGTGGACGGCATGAAGGTGAGTCCGCGTGGTCCCGTGCGTGCTCAGGGTCACGGGCACCCACTCTCCTCACTGTGTCCTGAGGTGTCGGCTCTGCGTGAGGGCAGGTCAGCACCCTCGCCAGGCCTCTCCTGCTGCCTCTACGGAGGCGTCTGAGGTCCAGCCCCAGCTGCTTGCAGAATTTGGGGGAGAGAACAGGTTCCTGGGTCTGTCTGTGCTCACGCCCCCGTCTGGGAGCAGCGGTTCTCAACCTGTGGGTCACGACCCCTTTGGGGATCAAACGACCCTTTCACAGGGGTCGCCTAAGACCATCGGAAAACACCTATTTCCCATGGTCTTAGGAACCAACACATCGCTCCTCGGTGTAGTAAAGTGTAGCAATGTAGTTTACTGTTATTATATGAAGACTGTTGCCCATGCTACACCACGATTCAAGACAAAATTTCATTTATTTGTAATTAGAAAGAAATATTTCACAGTATATAACTACATACTGTTTTTGTGATTAATCCCTATGCTTTAATTATGTTCAATGTGTAACAACGAAAATACATCCTGCCTATCAGATATTTACATTACAATTCATAACAGTAGCAAGATTACAGTGATGAAGTAGCCACGGAAATAATTTTATGGTTGGGGGTCACCACCCCATGAGGAGCTGTCTTAAAGGGTCGAGGCATTAGGAAGGTTGAGAACCACTGGGCTGGGAGCGTTGCTGTCTCTCTCTCGAGAGCAGGGGTGGGGAACGCCTGGCCCGAGGGCCGGATAACCAGAAGCCCTTTGGCCTGGCCCTGCCCCGGCGGCGTTAGGGGAGAGTTCATTGAACGTGGGCCACAGACAGGCTGGTTTTCAGTGGGTCGTTTGCCTGGTCTGCAGACGACGTGATAAGTAGCCAGCGGCCCGTGGCAGGAAGAGGGTCCCCCCTCTCAGAGCCTGCGAGCTGGAACAGGCAGCCCAGGCGTTTTCCACTTTGCCGATTTAAATTCAGGCGGGATATTACCTGGCAGGGGAGACACCGTGATCACCAAGGTGGTTTTCCCAGGGCGAGGCCTGTCCACTGCATCCGGCTGTGCTGACCCCTGCCATTTCCCCAGACGCGGGAAACGCGACTGCATGATCTGTGGCCGCGGGGGACTGCGTTCGTGCTCTCCCCTTAAAAAATTTTATAAAAAATAAATAAATAATAAAATACATAAAACTCACGCGGAAAGAGATGGTCTGCCTTCTGCTCAGGCCCAGCTTTGCTGGCCGGCGGGCAGGTGCGTCTGCGCAGGAAGCGCGGGGCCGGCGGGCTGGGCGGGATGCGCTCACGCGGGCGCTGTCCCCGCAGGTGAAAGGCCGGGCCGTGCAGATCCGGCCGAAGACCAAGGACTGGCTGAGAGGCCTGCAGGCGGAGCTGCTGCGGAAGCGGGAGAGCCTGGCGCCCGTGTCGCCCACCGCCAACTCGTGCCTGCTGGAGGAGGGCTTCGACCTCACCAGCTCCGACTACGAGTCCGAGGGTGAGGGCCCGGCGGGCCAGGGCGGGGGCGGGGCGGGCGGGAGGCCGTGCTCCCAGCGATGGGCGGGGGCTGCCAGGAGGGAGCCCTTCCCAGACTCTGCCTCGGACGGACAGACGGACAGACGCAGGGGCTCCCGGGCAGATGGTCCCAGTGATGGGGTGGGTGGGCAGCAGCCAGGACCCGAGACATCAAAACGTCCCAGAAAGCAGTGGCTTTGAGGGTGCCAGGGCTTCGGTCTGGTCCCCATCCCAGGCATGAATGGGATTCGGGTCCTGTCCTTGGGGTCACGTGTGCGCCAGGTCCTGACACCAGCTGTCAGCCCTGGAGCTGAGACAGGCCCCCCTGAAAGTGGCCGCCTTCCACCCTGATGGTCTGTGGCTCCCTCGCTCCCAGGGGATATTCTGGAAGAGGACGAAGACGATTTGGACGAGCTGGGCCAGCCGGTGGTCTCAGACGGCGAGCTGGGCGGGGACGACCTTCCCGACGCCCCCAGCTCCACAGCGGCCCCGCCCAGCAAGTCACCTGCGCTCCCCAAAAAGAAGCAGCACCCGACCTACCGAGGTACTGGCCTTTCCTTTCCGGCAGCCTTGGCCCGGGAGCTCTTCGCTCAGCGTCTCTGTGAGGCCGCGGTCCAGCGATGGGCACGGGCTCTGGGCAGGTGCCAGCTGCCGCCGCCATGTGGTTTTCTCCGGCGATTTGTTTTACAATTTCTGGTGCCCCTTTCACACCCCGGATTCTAATAATCCCCTGGGTATTCAAATGGCCACAGCTCTGCATTGATCTCACATTTGATTTTTTTTTCTTCTCCAAAACTTTTCTGATTTGGTCCTATAAGAGGCACGTTCAGTATCTATGCCAAGTTGCTGGTCTGTTGTTATTTTTTCATAACGTTTTATTGTTATATAATAACAATTTCATATATTACATAATTACATATATATATACATATACACACACACATACATGTATAATTAGTGATATTAACATTAGCATCATGATATCACCATTGACTGAAAGGCATGTGGATTGAACTGCACATCCCTAGATTATATAGTATAGTTGACTCTTGAATCGTTTTTTAAAATATGTTTTTATTGATTTCAAAGAGGAAGGGAGAGGGAGGGAGAGATAGAAACATCAATGATCAGAGAGAATCATTGATCATCTGCCTTCTGCTCACTTCCCACTGGGGATCGAGCCACAACTGAGGTACGTGCCCTGACCTGGAGTTGAACCTGGGACCCCGCAGTCCGCAGGCTGACACTCTGTCCATTGAGCCCAATCGACCAGGGCCCGGTGCCTCTTGGAATGAAGACAAGAGCATTGGGCTGAGGGCTGCCCAGCCACCTGTCCTGCGTTTACATAGGACACACGCATGTAATGAAACATGCAGCACTTCCTCAGGCGGCGCTGGGCCTTGGAAGGCTGTGGCCAGGTGGTCAGGAGGGCGACATTGGTGAAATCACAGGTCCCAGCTAAGTGTTTGGGACCCAAGTGCCCGTGGCAGGCTGCGCACTGCAGGGCGGGCGATGGTTCTCAGCGTCGCGAACCGTGGTCTGTGTGCAGAGCGACGTCTCGGGGGCTGTGTCGGGGGGAAGCACCTCTCTGTGCTCTCACGTTTTCAGTGTCTCCCGCCCGGACGAGGCCGGTCTGGGTTCCCAGCCGCCAGCGAGCCCTCCCGCCCCAGGGGGCCCCTCACCCAGGTGGCTCCCTGACTCCCCCCTCCCTCCGCCCGCGTGTCCTCCAGATGACGCCGCGCTGGTGGAGCTCACGCAGGAGCTGGAAGCCGTGCGGGACTGCGTCCGCTCTCCCAGTAGGTCCCTGTCCGTCCCCGGCCGGCCGCGGCCCCACCCGCCCCAGCGGCCGCCCCCTCCAAGTAAGACTCCCGCTGCGCTCGCTCCTGCCGATGCTCCTGCCGCTGCTCCTGCTCCTGCTCCGCACCAGTGGCGCCGAGTCACCTTCCCACACGCACTCTGCCCTCTGCCCTC